>VZRW01004600.1:21172-46738 GCA_013398125.1 Aegotheles bennettii | reverse complement strand
AGGAAAACAAAATAAAACAAATTAAAAAAAAAAAAAGAGTCACTGGGGGGGGAGGTAATTAAAGAGAAAGAAAAAAGGGGTACTGGCCTGTTTATCTATCTGCTTCCTTACCTTATCTGACTAAAACAACTAAAATCTCAGAAAAACTCGTTGAAGTTTGCAGATTTTTTCAAATATTTTCAAATATTTTATATATGGTTTTTTTTTAATCAAACAGGTTGAACTCCCACTATACTTTTCTATATGAAAGAAGGAAGGGAAAGAAAGTTGATGAGCTACAGAGCTATGAATATGTGTGACTAAGAGTGATTATGGTAGGGAAGAAATTTAACTGCTGTTGAGTGTCTGTGAGAGGTATCAGTGACAATTGACCTGCTGAAAACTTCTGCTGCATAATACCTTCTAAGTTCTTTGCATGAAATAAGTTTATTACTTTCACTAACTTTCTAATGGGCAGAGTCCATGTCATAAAACTGTGAATGAAATATGTTCTCTTTCATACAGTCTCAAAAGAAGAATGAAAGTGTAAACTGACACAAAATACAAAATATCTCATCATCTGTATGTGCGGGCCCTCCTCATCTGGAAATATTCTAGTGTGGTGTCACTGACATCTATGACCTAAGTTGTGAATGAATGGAAGATATCATTCTCTAGAGATTTATAAATTAAGCATTTTCAAAATGTTACATATTTGAAATACTGAGACGTCTAGATGGCTCTAAATATCTGCCTCATGAGACCTATTAGCTCCTGTCTTTGTTTTATCTAAAATGGTCTGATAGTCTTTGCATGAAAGAGATGGAATTAGCTTTCAAATTAATAAAATCACACACAAACATACAAATTTTTGACATATGCTTTCTTGCTGGTTCATGCCACATAAATGAGATAACAAATTACTCAACATGCTAGTAATATGATGCCAGCAAATACAATTTTTCCTTACTGTATTTAGCAGTACCTCAGCATTACTGCTGCAGTCTCCCTCAGGAAAAGGTGTTGTAAAAAAAAATAAAAATAGGGGAAAAAAAATGAAGAAAGAAGGAGAGAGAAAATAGACAGAAAGAAGTAATCATTGTAGAACATCCTGGGGGAACAGAGAGAAGTGAAAAAGCCAGAGAAAGAAGTAGCTAAGCCTGCCTTGACTGTAAGAAATTTGTTGGAATGCCTCATAGGGAAAGAAAATAATCACTTTTTGGGGTGATGGAATTTAAATAACTTAAAATTGTGCATACACAATTGGTTCTTTTTCTGTTGTTATGAAAAAGAAAATCTACTCAGTCATACCAGCCTATTTTTCAGCAGCAAGAAAAAATACAGTAAGTGGAAAATATCTGCACAAGTCTTCGAGCTGAGACATTTCAATTACTAAAGTAAAATACAGCTCATCAAGTATTTTTGTTGATTTTCTCATCAGCACCCCTTTCCCATCCCTTCCAAGGAAAATATAAAACTTGGCTGTATACACAACTCTGTCCTCAAAAAGAGCTGTAACTCCCAGCCACAGTGAACACATGTTGTTGTGGGTGTAACACATACTGAAAGGTAAGAGTCTTAAGAACAGCTTGGTCCCTTAGAATATGGTTATTAGAGTCAATAACCCCTAGTAGAGGAGAGTCAAGGGAAGCTAATTATAGGAAGTGAGCTTTGAGAGAGGGTTTCAGCAGAAGAGGAATGTGGGTGAGAGCAATGAGCTGGGTAGGGGTGCAAATTTGTCCCCAGAAGGAGCATGTCTACATTCAAGCAGTGCTGTGACAAAGTTTTAGGTACTGCTTAAACATGATGTTGTACGAAGACAGCTGAAGTGGCTGGAGTGGCTGGACCTCACCTGCCCTGTACAGGGGTGCACATCCCCAGCTGTGACTTAGTGCTTATCGAGCACCAAGTTTTTTGCAGACATGCCCTGAAGCCTTTTAGAAATGTTAACCATCTGTTTTCAAGAAAGCTAGAACACTCTTTGTAAAAATTAGATACATATTAAGCAAGGCTTTGCCTTTTGTTCAAAGTGAGAGTGCCATATTGTTAAAACACAGCTGGTGACACCACACATTTTGAGTTATGCTTTTAAGCTGCAGCAAAGTTACTTTTGTCAGGGGCACCGCAGGGATCAATGTTGGAACCACAGCTTTTTCAGTACCTTAAATGACTCAGAGCATGTTATTTAAACTAAAAATTTCTGGTGTGCAGATGATACTAAATTGGGAGGAAAGGTCATCCGTGAGAAACAATACAGTCAGGTATGGAAGGATTTAGATCATTTAAGTACTTGAGCTAATAGATAGCAAATTCAATGCAGATAAATGCAGAATAATGAGTCTCAGAGAATGTAATAAAAGGACATAATATCTGCTTAATGGGAAGGTACTACAGCATATTGACCTGGAGAGAGATATGAGAGTTATTTTAATAATAAAAAACCCCTTATATTAAAGCCTTCAACTCAATTATTGTTAAGGAAATACAGTGTATTTCGTTAGGACCTCACCCAAAGTACTACATTCAGCACTAATCACTCTACAGTTCAGAAAGCATGTTTAGAATTGGTCTTAAAGGGGTGATTTGTGGAGCAATCTAATGAAAGCACATTTCAGAGATATAAGTTTTGAGGACATTACAGTGAAGATTGACTGTATCCTCACCAGAAAGTCAGAGACTTTAGAGGTGACTGTCTAAGACGTCCAGTACAAGCTTAATGAATACTTGCCAGTAAGAGGTGAACTGTTAAGGAACTCATTACTTTAACCCCTCAATCTTCACAATTCTATTAAGTTTAGAGCTGCTCAGAGGAAAAAAATCTCATCTAGATTTACACCACTGCAGTTTGAGGAAAATCTCTGGAGCTGCTCTTCTTACAGAAGCGTGAAGAAGAAGCATGAAGAAGAACAGGATCTGTCCTTCAACTTCTAGTAAGAGACTGATGGAGCAAGAGCTCCAGCACAGGTCTCTCTCTGTGTATGCTCTCCTGTCTCATTTGGCTTTGTAGGTTACAGGATGGTTAATCTAGGGAACATCAAGGTCTGGAAAGTATAGCAGGGTGCAAGGCTTGCCTAAAAAGGCACTGATCTGTTTGCTGTGTAAAAAAAGACATTAAAGGAGACCACACCCGATCAGAAGGCTTTTCTCTCTCTTTTCTGCTAAATCATGACTGAAAACAGCCAGCAGAGGGGAGGTGGGGTGAATATTCCTCTGATAAATGCCTATTCTTTGTCACAGTAAAGCCGTTACATTGGGTCTGCCAGTGTTCTACCAGAAGACATCTTGTGAAGCCAGTTTTGAAACAGTCTGTATGTGATACTCTCAACTTTGCAATTCCTTTTTTCGTATTTTGTAAGTTATTATTTTCTCTAAAGTTAATTGACAGTTAACATGACAAGCCAGTTCCTTGTTGTCTGTAAATCTCTGGTTTACAGATGTTGGAAGTGTAATCTGGTATTTTTCTCAGCCTTCAGACACAAATTCTTATTTGGCAGGAGGTCTCCATTTTAATCAGAAAGCACACAGACCTGTTCCAAACATGGCCCTGGATAAGCATTGTTCAGTACTCTATAAGCAGAAAACAAGGGTGCTTGAGAATATTTTCCTTCAGTCTGGTAATACAGATGACACAAAATTCATATTCTGTTATTTCTAAAATGATAATATTTAGAAGACAGTTCAGTTCTAATCATATCCTACTTTAACAGTTCTAACATCTTCTTTACTCCTCTTTCAAACAACTTCAAAATGAACTGGTTATTCTAACCAGAGAAAGTTTTTCAATGAAAGATATATGGAAGTTGCATCTGAATTTTATTTTCAATGTTTTTCCAAGATAAAACTGGAGGCTTTTGTAAGAATGACTTGTGATGTTTCCTTCATGACTAAAGGGCTTTTGGAAAAGATGGTACATGAATGCTGAGAATGTTTTTTGAGATGATCCAAAAGGACACATAATTTTCTGCCAAGATAATTCTGCCATAATCCGCTTGAAAGGTGTCTAAAGATAGGCACCTCCTATATGATTAGTACAAATAACAGAAATGCAGCTTCAGAACTGCAGATTTTATGCATTCTATCACTAAAAAGAGGTGAGTTTGTTTATTTGTATGTCTGCTTTTCTGATAAACTTCTCGGAAAATTATTTTATGTTGCACCTAATATGCAGAACATTCCAGGCTGATGAGTCACTGCCTTAATTCATTGTGTCTTACACAAATACTGCATTTGCTTTCCTTGTCTTCTGATATTTCATAAGCAGATTATCTTCAGTCATTAACATCATACAGCTTTCACTTCTTCATTGACTCAATGAAATTACAGTAGTCAAAGTCAAAGAATTTAGAGAAGAATTAAATTGTCTTAATATGTATAGTTATATATACAACTCTATACAAATAATTGAGTAAGGGAAATAAGGTAGGATTTAAAGCCAATGTTAACAAAGGTGTGGTTCCAGAGTGTGAGTATAAATTATTATGTATGTGCCCATGACATTGAGCAGCTTCTACTTGAAATGTTGATCTTCGAATAGTCCTTGTTGGGACAGCAGAGAGCTGAAGGGGTGAGTATCTTCCCTGGCCTGTTTTTGTTCCTAGAGTAAATCAGGAGGAACACTGAGAAGGTTCATTGAGACCTAGTCAGGCTGTGGGGGAGAACATGTGCATGCAAAGACTGTGAGGCATAAACAATCCTTAAATTAAGTGGAGTCAATGGGAACAAGTAGAAAAAATGTCTGAAAGCTGACTTGTAGTGCAAACTTGGGAACCACTAGAAATGTTTTTATAAACTAGTGTAACACAAATACATCTGTGTGTTATATATTTGTGGATGCACCTGTAGTACCATTCCTCATAAGGGTTGCATCCTTTTAGCTCATTATTTGTTTATTTCTCTTTCATTCCATTACATAAACTCAACAAATAAAATAAAATAAATAAAATAATAAAATCCAAAGAGGAGTAAGCAAATTGTGCTCAGTTCCACTGCTTCAACCCTGGTAGTGATCATTCTTACAAGAAAGTCATTGTTGGAAATGAGTTTGTGACATTGCGGTCTTTGTGCAGGTATTTCATATTATTTCATTTCTCATTATTTGTGAGCTCCCACAATGTTTAAGTCTCAGTGCTTAAGGTCTTGTTGGTGTCTTGGCACCCTACTTGGTAGAATTCTGGCATGCTTTTCATTTGGAGCTTAATCAGGAAACTGAAGTTAGGTAACAGGACTTCGAAATGAACCCACAGGGGACTACATGGGAGACTTCTTGGTAAACTACAAAGAGCCCAGCTAGTAAAGACATAACCTGTACTTGCTCTATGAAAGCAAGAAACACAATATACTTACTTTGCTTTTATCTAGTGTACTCATTGCACCGGAAAAGATAGCCTAGGGAAGTTGCAGAAACTCTATCTATGAAAGCTTTTAAGAACAGTTAGATGAACATCCATCTGGAATGGGGCAGTTAATACAGCCTTAGCGGGTATATGGGTAGATGAACACTTGGGATCTTTTAAGCCCTATCATCTTCCATGCTGCTATGATCCAAATATTTAAAGATACTGGAACAGTAACTAGCTCTTGTATTCTCCTAAATCTGAGTGTCTGTTCACCCCCCCGTAAAAAACCCGCACACTATTTTTTCCTATAGCAATGGCAATTACTCCTCTACTCTGAAAAAATCACTTCACGTTTCAACTGTTAAGGCCATGTAGGCTTCTAACAAATGACAAGGTCAACTGAGAGTGAAAAGCAAGTGTAGCAATTGCAAAATTAAAAATGCGCTTTACTTTAAATCTGTCAGGTACGCAAACACAAGCTATGAGGAATGCAAATTGGTTTAATTAAAACTCAGTTTAAAAATAAGCAACATTATTATAAAAAAGAGCATACTCTGGCTGAAAAATTCTTCTATTTTTTGTCTTCTCCAATGGCAGTGGAATTCTAACTTTCAGTTCATTCCCTTTCTGGAATCTATTACTTGCTATGACCTTCTTGTCAATGCGTGTGTTACCTTTGCTTTCAAAACAATGTCCCACTCAAGGAAATCCAGAAACCAAATAAACTGAGGTTTATTCAAACTCAAGCAATAGGCATATGTCTTAATTTTGGCAAATTCATGCATTTCTAAAGAGTGTCCTTCACCCAGATTGTTCTGGTGAAGTGTGGCCCCCACAGCTATACACAATTTCATCCAAGAGTCATTCCCTTTGTGTAATGTATTATTTGCATCCTGGGAACAACACTTGAGATTTTGCTTTGCCAAATAATTTTTTCCACTTTGGTCACTGCCTTGTTAACCATTTGAGACTCTCTGGCAAACTAATTTCTTCTTCCCAATTTTAATCAAATTTATGCCTTTCTGTCATGGGCTAGAGAATTGCTCTATCACCTGACCCCACTCAGAAGGGGGAATCAGGAAAGGAAAGGAGATCCGTAGATTGACATGAAAACAGATTTAATAGAATAATAGTAATAATCTAATATTAACCCCAATGCTAATACAAAATACAAAGTTATAGTCAGCTTCAGGTAGCAAATGCAAGCAGAGTGCTTCCAGCAGTGAAGGCTGAGTGCCAACACTATGAGCACAACAACAGCTCCAGCGGCGATCTCAGCAAACGAAAGAACAGCCCTCTGGCATGGGATGACTGGCAAGTCGGATGGGACCCTCTTGGGAAAGCAGTCATGGTAGAATCCCCCTCAGAACCTCACAATTTCTTAATTTATAGTGAGGGTGACATTTATGGTATAGAATACTTTGGTTGGCCAGCTTGGGTCAGCTGTCCTGGGCTTCATCCCTCCTGGCCCACTGCACCTACATGGCTCAAAACGACACTCAACGTTGGTCTCTACAAAAACCTGCAACCCAGAGCATCTTTTCTCTCTTGTTCTCACAGAACTGAACTTTGCAGTTTCTTGAAACTACAGTTTCTATGAATATAAAAATTATTTTAGAATTCTGTCCCAGCAAAACTAGGGCAGTATCCATATTTAAAATCAAATTTTCTCGAACCAGCTAGATATATTCTCAGAAATTTGATGAATTCTGAGACACTTGGATTTGTCTCATACTCTTCTTTTTTGCACATTCACTGACCTTTATGAAACTTAAACCAACATGATATCTATCAGTGGGATTTTCATGGATTTTGCAAAGGCCTCCTCCAAGATGTCTCTTTTCTGGATGTTTCCCTAGCATTTTTTAGACAAAACCCACTGTTCTCTCACAGGTGGGTTTTAAACTATTTGGCTAGCATCTTTGAACTCTTTCACTTGAATTGAATTGTCTGACTTCATATGACACATTTCTTCCCTGTCTAAAGGTCTTCAAGGCTCTTTTCCCATTCACTTTTCAGCCTTCTCTCTCCAAATATTTTGAAGAAAATAAAGAATTTTCCCCAAAAGATCTTTTTTTAATGACAATAGATTAGTGCTTATGTATCTATTCTATCCATAATTAATTTACACTGAAAAAAAATATATACCATAACCCTTACTAATGGTCTGCTTTATTCTTATTTTGTTTATAGTAAAGGTAGCAGAATCCTAAGAAAGTATTTTACAACAGCAACCTTTTATTTTACTTATTTAATGGAATACCTCCCAGAATTAATTTCAAGGTGTTTATGCTGGAAAGTCTACTCTACTCAACTCATTAAAAGTTGTTTAAAAAGCACCTTCTTGGGAACTTAAGACCTTCAAAATTCAAAGCTGCCACTACTGTCTCTCATGTCATATGGTTTGCAACTGTGAAAATCATCAGTGCATGTTCAAGAATTGAAACAAAACATTATTGGTATTAAAATTCTTCTCAGACACTGGATGTGGTATATGATGTTCTGTGTGATTCTTGGGTGCTGAAGTCAAAGAGATAGAGGTCCCCATGGGAGCAGCGAAATGATTTGCTTAAATAAACAGTGTTAATTTGCCCTGAAGAAGCCTATCCAAGCAATGCAGGCATATTGAAAGACTACTAAAAAGCTTAGCTGTGCACTTCCAGCTCTTGTTGATACTGTTAATTTTCTAATTAAGCAATTTTTTTGGCAGATAAAACACTATATCCTGTTCCAATCCCGTGAAAGTCTTTCTCCTTGTCACTGCTGTCTGTTTTGTTTGTGAGGTGTTTTTTCATTATTCTTCTCTTCTAAGTTTCTTTAATACAGCTTTGTTACTGGTCTCTAGTCTTTACAGCTCTTGTGCAAAGTATTTACTGGAACTGTTGAAAATTGAATTTAAGGAAAAGGTGGACAACAAGTGCATTTATTAGCATAGTACTGTGAATCTGTAAAATGTATGACTGTATTATCACAATTCCCCTCTGAGCAGTGCTCCAAACCCCTCTGTTGATGCTAGCAAAATGGCAAAATTGGTTTTGTTCTTTCCAATCTAGTTATTTATAGAATCATAAAATTTAGAATCATAGAATCATAGAATCATAGAATCATAGAATCATAGAATATGCTGAGTTGGAAGGGACCCATCAGGGTCATGAGTCCAACTCCTGCCCCTGTGTAAGACATCCCAAAAATCACACAGTGTGCTTGAGAGCATTGTATAAACACTTCTTGAACTCAGTCAGGCTTGGTGTTGTGACCACACCCCTGGGGACCCTGTTCCAGTGCTCAACCACCCCCTGGGGGAAAAACCTTTCCTGATACCTAACCTAAACTTCCCCAGATTCATCTTCATGTTGTTTCCTTGAATCCAGCAACATTCAGAATCTAAGTTTCTTTCAGAAGTCTGGATAGTCTGCTATACTTTCATGAGTGTAAGGCAGCACTATTAGCTTCACTAGAAGACTTACACCTACACATGTCTCTTTGCAGGACTCAAAAGCACAAAAAATCCAAATTGTCCATACTCCTTCTGCAAGAAACTTTAAAATAATTCTATGACTTTGTGGATTTTGAAAATAAAGAAATCCTTAAGACATAGAGAATTCTGGAGGACTTCATTCACTTCTTATTGCTATTTCACTATACAAAACATCAGCTGTTCATTATGTTCAGGTACACTACTAATTAAAGGATATATCCCATATCCTTTCTTGAGGATTGTCTTAGTATTTCTGGTTTCTAGTTGAATCAAGAGGTTATTTTGATATGCTCATATGACCTGTTGTTACAAGTATTTTTATCAATCATAAAGTAAAGGGGATTTTCAGGATGAATAAATGTTTATATTCTTATATTTGTTACTAGGAGACTAAAATCAAAGCCAACACAGAAACAGTAAAACACACTAAGGGATTAGATTTAACTTCACCTGTACTTTTACCCTCCTTGAGTTCACTTATATTAACAAAAATATTAATGGTGCTATAGAGCTTTCTTAACTATTTCAAAAGTGGAAGGAGGATTTTTTTGTTTCCTTTTTTATCACAATTTATATGAGTATAAAAGTTATAGAGGTTGCAAGAAACTAAAGGAACATGATGTAGAATCACAGAAAAAGTGTAAAATCAATACCACCAGTTGTTTGAATGCTGCACTTGGCAGCTCCTCTCTAATCCATAGTCAGTGCTATATTTTATATATATAACTAAGAGTCTGTTGGTAGATAATCTTCAAACTCAAATAGCCTGCACCAGTATAATGATCACAGAGACAGAAGGGATTCTGGTTTTGATGTGTAATGAAGGATTTTGCAATAGTCTTCCAGACACTTCGTGTAGCCACTGAAAAGGAGAGAAGTACCTCCAGGCTGCCTGAGGTCTCTGGAAGTGTCTTTGTTTCCTGATGTTAGAAGAAGTCAAATTTAGTTTTGCTGATAAGTCACTTCTCGCTTATGGTGATGCATCTGGGCTCAATGATGATTTTTAGTTGGTGGGTGTATGTTTGCCATAAAATTCAGACAGAAGAAAATGCAGAGCCTTTTTGCTTTCCCTTCCTTTCTGCTTTCTTTCAGAAATCCTGGTAGAAGGCAGACATAGCTAAAATCATTCTTGTGCATTTTTTGCTTCTCAAAATAGTAATTGGTTTAAAATCTGTCCAGATCTGTAACTTTACACAATCAAAACTGTGAATTTTAGTTTGTTATGTGTCTAGTTATTGGCCCAACATCTGGTCACCAGTAAAGGTCATTTGACTGTCAAAAGCGAAAAATGAAACACTGAGGACTGAAATCCCTAAAATATTTAACATATGTCTTAGTATCAACAATGTTGCTAAACAGAAGTGATGGGTAGTCGCTGATCCTATTTTCCTGAGAAAGCTTTTGCAATGAGATTTCACCCCATGTTTGTCTCTAAAGAAGGTCAAACCTTTCCTGGTTTTGATTTTGGCTGGAAGAAACATGTAAATCTCATTTGGTTCAGTTCATGTGAATTTCAGCAAATTTTCTCAATATTCTTGTTTGCTGCAAGCTTTAGACTAAAACAAATTTAAGATTCTAGATTTGTTTATTCTATTTAGATGTTCAGTGCACTATGTTCGTCACTTTGTTCTACCATAGTCTCACACGTAAAAAGTACATTTAGACCCCCTCTCACAGACATAGAAACAAACAAAATCCCTGCATGTATATGTACATTTGTGTGTATTCACTAACTCTGTTTTATAGTTGGCTTGTAAATTATTTGAAGAGGGTCCTGTGTTTGCACAATACATAGTTAAATGAAATCCTGATCTCCCACTGCAACTCTTTCCTAAGCACTACTGTAATACAAATACAAACCCAAACACATATACTACTACTACTACTAATAATAATCAATAATAGTAGTAAACACCATTATCTTTGTCAATGCCAAGGGCACAAACAGACTTAAAACTGTTTGTTTAATACATTTCTTATATGTGCATGGTATTATCATTTATTATCATTACTATGAATGCTACTACTAATAAAATACATTTAAGAAAGTATTAGTTAAAGCCCTAGGCAGGAGCAAAGCTAATGGTGCTGAAAGGATGCTAGCAGGTTGTAATTTGTTGAAATTTGTCAAAAATAAAGTTGAAACTCATATATGTCAATAAATTTATGTTGGGTGACAATGTAATTGATGTAAGTTCAAAAAAACCCTCAAAGAATCAGTGTAACATCCTTTAATAAGTTATGGTCTCTCTGCTGAAAAACTAACTCACTGGCTGTGCACTTGTGGGCTTGGATTCAGCCTTCCTAAATTTAGACACCCAGGCAAAGGGTTTTATTTGGAAGTCTAGTCTTCATAGGTTCTCTGTGCAGTAAATGGTGAGAGACAGGCTTTTTTAGAGAACCAGGCATATCTAAGCACCCCTTGGAGTAGTCTCTCTGGCTACAAAGGGAGCTTCGCACTGAGAATCCTTTTAGCTGCCCCAGGTAGGTGTGCAGGGGTGGGTAGAAAGAGATCTGGGCTGCTGCAAATCAAAAGTAAGCTCTTCAGTGCTACCATATTCTTGTCTTTTGCAATGGACTACAGTATGTGTGTAGCTAGTTATCAGACTCCTGTGAGAAACTTCTTTGCAAATGGCTGAGTTAAGGTATCTTTTGTGACTAAAATAAAATGTTTGAACTGGCTAGACAGTTCACAACCTTGGCATAGGCTCTTATGACCAAAATATTATTTTTAGTGCCTCCAAGAAAGTGAAGGCTCTTGGGTTTCAGCTCTTTGTTTGGAACAGATTTGATTGTACTGATGTTTGCAGCAGCTTCTCAGCCAACATACTTAGTCAAACCAATAAAACATCTTTACAGCACCATCACCTTACCAGCCACTATTGATTCACTTGCATGTGCTACCTCAATAGTACAAGCCTGGTAAGATTTACTCCCTTTGTTCTTTCATTCTCCAGTCATTACTCAGTACAAAACCCCCTTAACCTGGTAAAGTTGTTACTCTTGTTAATACTGGTTTAGTAAAATAGTGATCTAAATAAAGGAATTATTTGCTCCTATTTTACAATGTACATTTGGATTTACATTTTGTCCCATTAATTTTGTCTACAGAACTTTCACTGGTACTAGAAAAATGGAACATTAAAAAAAAATAATAAAAATATCAGGAAGCTGCCTGAGGTTGATGGTGCACTTGAGCTGAATCCAAACTTTATTGGTGTTTCTCAGCTTCCATTTGAAAACATATAAACCCTGCTCTTTGGAGCTGTATAGTGGGGGTTTTTTGCTTGTCTCGTAGAAGTATTAAGTCAGTTCTTCAAACCTCATGAAACTGATGAAACAACCCATCTACTCCTCCCCATACTTGTGCGAAGAGAGCACAATGCCAATGACCCCACAACAAAATGAACGAATATTGTAAAATACATTTTATATACTATTAGAAAATTTAACTGGAGGTTGACAGTTCCAAGTTGCCCAAAACCACACCTTGCTGTAATTTGCAAACTTCTCTCCATCCCATGTTTCTTTTCCAGAATTAAATTAAATTAAAATTCTGTAAGTATATTCTCATATTGGACATCTCTCTCAGTGTCATAACTTAACAATAAATAATTTGTTCTTCTTGGGATCAAAACAAACACATACAAGCACATGTGTGTGTACACACATAATATGATCTGTGGTTCAGTGTTCCTTCCCAGACGATCTTCCATCTTAGACTTGTTTAGACAAATTATACATCAAATTTTATTTTGTGAGTTTATTTTGTTAATTCTTTTGTGCATTTAAAGTAATATTTCCTACATACATCTATTCTGAATACTATCTTTTACATGAGTATTGATTTTGAAATCAGAAGTATATATTCAGGCTTGCTCTTAATAAGATGTGTATTATTTTGTTGAATGAAGTCCCAGTTACATGTGATCTTCCCTTCTTGCTTGAACATGTAACCTAAGTACACTCAAATTTTGAAAGAAGAAAGAGTTCACTTAGTAGCACAACTTTTCCAGCCAATGTTTTGCAATAAAATCTTGCTTTTCACTCTATCAATCTTCTGTTACTTTCTTTGAACTAATTTAGTCATACCAGAAGATTACTCACTGTTTTTTCAATGGAGCTATGGAGTTCAAGAGTAGAATTGTTCAAGAAATATTATCTGATGAAAGTCAAAGACAGCTGAATTTAATCTTTTCTTCATTTCAGCAGCATCATTTGAATGCTGTCAAAGCGCTGTCCACTAGAGAAAGAAATATTCCATAAATACGTTGTTATCATCATCATCATTATCATCATCATATCAAATAACATTCTTGGTGTGGTTAAAAAAAACCAAGCATACAAGGAGGAATACAAATTTTCTGTCTGAAGGATACAGTAGAGTGAACAGAGTCAGCATTAATTTAAAACTTCTTTGGGTAAACCAGTCTAGAAAGCTGAGTTGAACCTCTTTTGGCATAGGGTTGTCATCAGTTGGCTATTACAGAAAAGTAAAAAAATGAAGTCTAGATCTGATTTGAGATTTGGAATCCAAGCCTTGTAGAGTCACCTAGCTCAGCCCAGAAGTAGGACTTTTGGTAGAAGAGAGAAAAAAATTTTCAGACATGTTCTTAAACCTGGCTGAACCCTTCTTAAATCCACAGCACTGAAAATTTCATCCTGAGGTATTTGCATCTTCATATACATTGGACTGGAAACTTTAGTATCTAACTCAGAGTACCACTCCTGAATTTAGGATTCTAAAAGATGAATGCAGTCTTTCAGCATCATCATGTTTAAATGGTAATTTGAATGTCCTTTTCTTTCCAGTCTATTTCATTCATTAAAGTGAGCTTATAGGCAAACTAGATTACTAATATATTTGTAAGGAACAAAGAAAAGAGGAAAGAAAAAAGAGGAAATAATGTAAGTTAAGTCTTATACTTCTGAACAAAATGGTGAATTCAGTAGGACAACTATTGTCAAAAGGAGATCATAATCACAATAAGAACAAAAAGTTGGGCAACAAAGTGTTATGATGTACATGAGTTTCCCTTTGTACAGGTTCAGGTGGAAATTCCTGATTTTCAATCAGTGGTCTTTTTTGTTCACATGTGTAAATTTGACCTAGCCTTTCTGTTGAAGTACGGTAAACTAGTCTAAGACATTTAACAATAGTCCCTATCACAAATTAAATGTTCAGATTATGTTTGTTTGTTGTTTTTCCTAGCCCAGGGTACTGACATAATTCCAAATCATCTATCCTGGGTGTAAATTAGACCATAGAAACTGGCGCTGTTCTGGCTGGAGGTTTCACAGAATCACAGAATCACAGAATCTAAGGGGTTGGAAGGGACCTCGAAAGATCATCTAGTCCACCCCCCCTGCCAGAGCAGGGTCACCTAGAGTACATCACACAGGAACGCATCCAGGCGGGTTTTGAATATCTCCAGTGAAGGAGACTCCACAACCTCTCTGGGCAGCCTGTTCCAGTGCTCTGTCACTCTCACAGTGAAAAAGATTTTCCTTGACAGACTTGATACTGAAAAAAAAAAAAAGATAACGTGGGTCAGAAGAGCATTTGTAAATCCTTTCTGAGTAATGTGTTTCAACAGCAAATGCATTACAGCTTGTGAACATACCCATGGCAAACATACTGAGTCTTTGATCATTGCCTCAACGCTTCCCAGAAAGTTTACATTTGATACTTCCTTGTTATATGAGACTTCAGCCTACTTTTTCTACATATTAACGTGACAATTATTAACAGTTCTGAACATCCCATCAGTTTTAAAGTTCAAATGAATAGCCTATCTGCCTGAAATAGTCTGAGCTTTAACCAGTGTAAAAAAAAGGCAGACATCTCAGAGCAAAAGTCTTTGATGTTGAAGCTATTTGAGCCTGATGGCTACTCTCATCAATAATAAAATTACCTGTTCAGTACCATTGCATTCAACTCATGTACCCATAGTCATATAAAAGTATGGCATTTCACTTCATCCATCTTAGACATTCTAGACACCAGTTAGAAGTGGGAGAAATTGCTTGCCTTCAGAAAGGTTTACTCCGANAGAAAAGAAAAGAAAAGAAAAGAAAAGAAAAGAAAAGAAAAGAAAAGAAAAGAAAAGAAAAGAAAAGAAAAGAAAAGAAAAGAAAAGAAAAGAAAAGAAAAGAAAAGAAAAGAAAAGAAAAGAAAAGAAAAGAAAAGAAAAGAAAAGAAAAGAAAAGAAAAGAAAAGAAAAGAAAAGAAAAGAAAAGAAAAGAAAAGAAAAGAAAAGAAAAGAAAAGAAAAGAAAAGAAAAGAAAAGAAAAGAAAAGAAAAGAAAAGAAAAGAAAAGAAAAGAAAAGAAAAGAAAAGAAAAGAAAAGAAAAGAAAAGAAAAGAAAAGAAAAGAAAAGAAAAGAAAAGAAAAGAAAAGAAAAGAAAAGAAAAGAAAAGAAAAGAAAAGAAAAGAAAAGAAAAGAAAAGAAAAGAAAAGAAAAGAAAAGAAAAGAAAAGAAAAGAAAAGAAAAGAAAAGAAAAGAAAAGAAAAGAAAAGAAAAGAAAAGAAAAGAGAAAAGAAAATTCTTCATTGCTGTCCTGCATGGCTTATCTGCTGTGATTTACTGTTGTGATTGTTGACTAGCTGACCACTGATTTCAACGCAGGGGTATAGAAACGACAGATTGACATGGGTTTCATTAAAATTCAAGAAACTCAACTCCGCAGAGAGCATAACTAACTTCCTTATACATGACAAGAATCCCCACAGATGGTTCTTCACCCTAGCTAAAGGAATTAAGTCTACCAAAAGAATCCTTGTCTATAAGCAGCCAATTCCCCAAATCTACAGGCTCATCTGCACAGAAATTCTTTATACTGTCATTCTTAAGTACCTTAGGGTAGCAGTGAAAGACAGGGAGCCAACAGGGAGTGCCGACTGCTGCCTCCACTACCCCTCAAGCATGCTGGTGGCATGGGGATGATGGGATTATAAAGTAAACATAATAAAACACAGTACTAGGGCATTCAGTGGCCACAGTATATTTGCTTGCTTATCTTTTCCCTGTAAGAGCTGGGGATGAACTTATTACAACTGCACAGAGCCTCTGTACAAAATTGGCAATTATTAAACCATTAAGGCAGTCCACAAGTGAATATTGAATTTAGTTTTCTATACCAATTAACTTTGCCTTTTCATATAATTCCTTTTGTTTCTTCTTTTTTTTTGTGATTATTCTCTCAAGCTCTACATTTTATCGTCAAATGTTGAAGCTCTCCCTCTTGGCTCCCTGTCTCTCTCTCTCCCTTTCACTTGTGCTTATACACACACAAAGCCTGTTAATAGCTGGCTACATTGTGTCACTAAGGATGAAGAAGAAGCAGCTTCCTTTACTTTAAGAAAATAAAAATTCCTTCTGTCCTGTTTTTCTGTCAATCAATGCAGCAGTAATGAAAAGTCAGGAGCAGGGGAGGAAAACAAGGCTTTTGCCTGAAGTACAGAAGAAGAGACATTTAATAGGGACAACAGAATAAAAAATAAAATTAATTTAAAAATAAAAGGATCAGCTGTTTCTGTTTCCAAAATGAGGAAACTGTTCTGAGGAACCAGGAAGTAATGCTTTTTAAACATTTGTTAATAAATGGGTACATTAAAAAAACATGTGTCTCAGAGTATGAAACTTCTCATCTCTTGGTCACTGGTTGGATCTAAACTCCTGCTGTAATAACCAAATTTTTTTCCTATCAGATCAGGCATGGCCTCTGAGAGCTCAGCAAGAAGCCCCAACTCAATGTCACTCAGAGCATTATACATGAACATAATACAAAGGCTGTTCATTTTCTACACATAGTTCTCTGTGACATAAGAAAAGAGTATCATTGCCTTATTATGTAAAATTGTAGAAAACAGTGATCATATCAACTGTCTCAAGAAATATCAACAGCTCTCTGCAGAGACAATCAGTCAATATAGGTCTTCTACAAACTTCTGGGTCAATGAATTAAATATAAGATCATCCATCCTGTTATCAAAGAAAAGATAAAGACACAGAAATTACATGGGAAACTGTCAGTGTTAGAAGATGACTGTACAGTACAGAAAATATTGAAGTAAGGTGAAAAACTTATCACTCTACTTCAGAAACTACTTAGAAAATGCTATCTCTGTTTCTATCAGTCTGTCATCTCCAGATAATAGCCAGATGAATTCTCAGTACTTAGGGAGAAAATCGAACTCTTATAAAATTACTTTTCCCAAAAAGTATACTTTTCTTTCAGAAATTCAGAGTTCTCAGTTTCTCTCTCAAGGAATCATCATAACAGAGGAGATGTTGACCCATGACTTGAAAAGAACAATTGGCTGGTGTGGATGATTTTTCTGTCATGGGTTTGCCACTAGAGAAAAAATGTGCAAGTGCATCCTAAAAAAAATGTGGATGTGAGAAAACAGAGTAAGGTAATATGACTGGTTGCCTAGAAAAGCTTACAGAGCTGATAGACAAATGCCTGAATTGTTTCTTATTCACATAACAGGAAGATCGGTCTCCTTTCTGCTTCCTGAAGATGAGGGGCAAAGGCTACAGGCCAAGTCCAAGGCTATAACCTCCACCATCTGTTACTATGGCAGTGGTATTGGCATTGGCATCCCAGATACTATCTGGATCCAAACCTAATTTAATCACATGCACTACTGATTGTAGCTATGAAGAAGGAGATCTCAATGGAAAGTTTTATCATCCATTTAGAGGCCCCAGAAAACCTATCTTGATGAAAGTTCCTCTCTGTACCCTTTTCTCTGTTACTTCCTCATCAGTATTTGGAAAGATTGTCCTCCCTTCAAAAATTTCTTCCTACACAAGCAGATTGCTCTTCAGGTAGTGGCAGAAGAACAAGACATCCTTTCATAACTCTAGCTCAAGCACCCCTCTATCAGTACTCTGTTGATGCAGGGAGCTGTACAAAAGACTGCTCCATTGCACACGTGAGAAAAGAACCCCATTTCTAGATGTCGCAAGACTCCCTAATGAAGAAGGCTCTCTGTTCTCTAGTCTGTAATTATTTTTTATTTTAAGAAAAAAAATCATTCACACTGAGATCAAAGTATAACACACTGACTTTCATCCTCTCCAGATTAATCTTGTTTGTCTCTGAATGGACCATTGTGTTTCCATAATATCAAGTGACAATAAATTCTATGTTTTAACTGTTGTCTAACTATAGCAATGCATATTTTTTTTAATAAATATACATATTCAAAAACCAACCCTCCCCAAAAAAACCCCAAACCCACAGTCTTTGTCCTTCTGAGGAATTCATCCTGAAATTGCATATGCTCTTCAGGCAGGTCCTTTTCTTCTGTCCTGCTCTCCACCTGGCTATTTTTACTACTTCCTACATTGTAAAACACTGCACACAAATAATACATGTCCTGTGTTCATATACCATTCCCCTTCCTGTGAAACATGTTTATCTACTTTCTTCTTTACCTAGGAATCTTTATCTCTATTTGTGTTTCAAGATGCCTGATAGCTGGGTGCTTGATTCCCAGCTTTTTCCAAACTGCTCTTCAAAACAACATTTCAGTAGTTCATAATCCACCACTGTCAGTGGTCTGATATTTTTTCCATTCAGAGAATTTCACTAGCTCCAGACAGCAGAAGCCACCAGAAAGTGAAAAAACAACACTTCTCCCTCTACTACTCAGCCTTTTAGCAGAACAGAGCAGAACATAGTGTAACACTCAGAAACATACAGCAAACCCGAGCAAGCAAACAAAACAGATGCCATCTGCCACAGTCTGGAGAGCATATTCCCTGCCAGCCTTGATTCAAGACAGCCAGAATCCATTCAACTTAAAGGCTCTAAAGGAGGTTTTTATAGTGTCTTGCTGTATCAGTGTTTACTTTGTAGGAAGAAACAGCTGATAGGATCAGTGTTTATTTATTTTCATATTTTAAAGGTTTCAATTTGTTGCTTTCCTTTGAAAATGCTGTATACAGGTACCGGAGTCTCCACATAATAATAGAAGCTGAGGACCCATAGGCGGTCAAAATTTACAGTCAGTTTCTATTATGTGGAGGATAAGTAGGAAATTCCTTTGTCCTGAACAAACTTACTCTTCCCTTGAACCATCGCTAATGAGATTAGAAGCCAGCTCGTATCAGCCTTGTAGTGTGTGGTGAAATTTGTTTTATTTTTGTCTCTATACTAGGTTATTTTTATTGTCACAAATGTGCAGTTTAGAGTAGGAAGATGAAGTTCAGTCCTACCTGGAAATATACTAAGACAGGAAAAAATGTCAATTATTCAGCTGACTGGAATTGTTCTTGAAAGTATAGGCTGAGAATAGGAGCTATCTTAAGTGTCATATATAATAAACATTCTCCAAAGTATAAGCACTATAAAGTAGTATCTGTAGGAGTACAAATGTTCAGGTTTGTATTGGAGGTGTTACTGAGTGTATAATGATAGAAGCTTTTGTCATCTGTGCTTTGCCACTTCAGTCAAAGTAGGAATTAATGCCTCTGGAAAATAATATTATAATGTAACATGATACAGAATAGTCTCTCAACAATTAAAAGATCACTGTATATCACAATGGAATGACTGCTAAACGTCAGAGAAAGTACAAAACTAAATGTGAAATAATGGCTAACACAACTTCCTTTTCCTATGGTATTATAAGAAAAACTGCAAGTCCATGGAGGAAGCCTTATCTTGAATCAGAAGTTATTTGGTGGTTTCTAGATGCCTATTCACACTTAGAATTTTGTCTTTTGTCAGTAGAAAAAGGATTTATCATTAAGCACTTCAGTAGAATGCTCTTTTGAATTAATAATTATAAACAATGACAGTCCAATACAGCTGATGGTGTCAGAATGTTTTGACTCTCACGCAAAAAGGCACACCCATGCGTGGTCAGAAATGGTCTTCCTTCTTTCTTCCCTTACTAGCAATATGACAGGAGGAACATACTGCTCATCACAACATGGGAAATTAATACCTACCACCCATATGACCTACACAATTGCATTCTTCCCTACAAAGTAGTGAATCACTATGATAATTTGCTTTTTAAATTTAAAATACATAAATAAATCAAATATAACATGGTTAGACTTGATGGTCATAAAGGTCTTTTCCAACCGAAATGATTTCTTGATTTTGTAATTCTATGATTCTATGCCTAAAAACTTACTTTTTCAAAGGACACAAGTCCCAAATTGAAAAGCTGGCATCTGAATGCAATTCACTAGCTGGTATCTATAGAAATCAACAGAATGTTGCTAGTGATCCAACTAGAATGTTTTTTGAGTATTCATCAACAATACTGAATGTTTGTGTAACCCTTAGAAGTCCATCATTGCAGAATAAGAAGTGTTAGTGCTTTGAATGTTAACTTTTCTCTTTTAATGGAGAATCTTGGGTCCAAACTGACAAGTTAGATAAGATGATAATAATCATATTTGGATTAGGTTATGGACATGTCAAAGGAGATCTAAAAATAATAAAAAAAACAACTTTAAAATTTCTTAGATGAACCTTACCTAAAGAAGGATGTTTGTATACAAACTGTGAAGTCACTTCTTGTTTAGATCTATCAACATAAAATCAGCATTTTTCTTAATAGCATCAGATACAAAATAACTAAATTATCTCTCTTTATTTCTGGAATTCTACATACTTTTCATTTAACAGAAATTACAAGTGCACAGAAGTTTTCAATATATACACATAATCATATTTTATCATCATACAACATCAATTTAGCCATCTTTTTGATTTAACACAAAAATTATATTTCAACATCTGTCAACATTTTGACCCAGAATTGTGCAAAAGCTATACAGCTTTTTCTTAATTTTCCCTGCCTGAAGTGCCTCTACCTGAGCATTCAGAAATGGAAGTGCCCAAAATCAGTGACAAACTTGGATTCCTGTTTAGTTTGTCAAAGAGATTGTCATCTTGTCTGTCTTTTGGAAAACATAATGTACTTTATGTGCCTTTGGGAGCTATGTACATTGCAAATATAAGCTCTCAAATTTATCAAAGTATGTGCTACAGAGATTGTTCATTGTAGTTCATGCCTTTCATGAGAAATACATGTTGTTTGTTATAAAAGTCTGTGAACGCACTCAAGTAAAATGTAGACCAAATGGTAAATAAAATTAGTCCAGAAAAGTTAAGATGTTAGGGAAATTAATATTGGCAATACTTATAGATACACGTATATCCCACAGACATTTAGGAAAAAACAATAATTCTTTTAGAATTTTTGTTTTTTAAGTACAAAAAACTTCTATAGAAAGAAATAATGTGTGTCTCAGCTAAAAAAAAGTTCTTCACTGATAAATATTCTGACAGATTTTAATGTATTTTTATTGGATATTTTAATTTTTTTTTTAATTAACCATTTTCCAAACACATATAATTTTAAAGTTTCATGACATTCTCTCTTTTTTTGTGGTTGTTTGGTACTCTCACGATTCTATTTAATACTTGTGACAGATGGAAGTAATTTTTGTCTTTTGGCTCAAAGTGAGTTTTGTGTGGTATTTTTTTTTAAGTGAATATTATTTAAAATTAACAATACTGATAAAATTTAGAAATATTTTAAAGAGAGGTATGAACATCTCAGAGAATCATAGAACCATAGAGTCATAGAACATGTTGACTTGGAGGGAACCCTCTAGGATCATCAACTCCTGTCCCTGTGCAGGACACCCCAGCAGTCACAACGTGTTCCTGAGAGCATCATCCAAACACTTCTTGAACTCAATCAGGCTTGGTTCGTCACCACTTCCCTGGGGAGCTTGTGCAGGTGTTCTATCACCCTCTGGTATTCTTCTGCTGCTATTAACTTGCTAAGTCAATACAGAAAAATCACATAAGCGAACATTTTCAAAGTTAGGTGAATGAATGAAGGTACTTCAGTGTAAAAGCAAATGCTGTTATAGGACCAGTAAGATTTAAGGAGAACTTGAATCACCTACAAATAACTGTTTTCATACTGTCACCTGCCAATGCTGTGCATGTTCAGATAATGGACAATCTCAACTAACACAGAACTGGTGATAAAGAGAAGGTTGAATCTGAAGCAAAAAGATCAAGGCAACAAACTTCTGTGTAACCCACATCATGCTGAATCACAGGGTTCCTCTTCTGAGGGATGATGCCAAGGTTAAATGTGTAAAACTACAGAGCCTATCAGAGTAAGATCATGAAGCAGACTGAGTAACTGTTTACTCCAAAACATTTAAAGATATTTTTAAAACAACCTGTCTTACTCCTTTTTACCACCAGAAAACAAGAGATAACTGTTCTGAAAGGGTAATCCCTGGATTTTTTCTTGAAAATCCAAGTCTGAGTCTTCAGAAATCAGAACACATTTCATCCTAAGTCACTAAGCTCATACAGTAGATTTTGTAGAGATAAGGGTTGGTTATAATTGCCCTTGGAGGGAGTGATTTCTGAGTCAGAGTAACTCAACATTATATGATTATGAAGAGTTTATTTTCTTTTTATTTAGTTTGGGGTAGAAGGAGATAAAAAGGGGGTGATTGTTGTGGCAGTTTGAATTAATATAACAAAAGATCAGATAATAAAACATCTGTTAAGAACATGTGTTGGAACTCCAGGGTATACACTGAAACTAGTCAGTAATACCTGTGAGTGAATGAAAGAATAAATAAGAGTATAAAATCATAACTCCTTCCATCACCCCTCCCCTATGGAACCTGCAAGGATTTTTTAAATCTTGACAAATATAGAGGAACCTAATATCTCTGCAGCTGTTATTCAGCACAACATCTTCATATTGAGAGATCTATCAAAGTAGAGAGGAGTTTGAGACTAAAGGAAGTATGAAAGGCCACTGTAAAAAAGAAACTCCAGCCCAGAGATCTTTGTCTGTGAGAAAAGACAGGGAAGGAAAAGGAAAGTTCAGAGAAATTAAGTGACCTGCTCTAGGGTCCCCAAGAATGCCAGAGATAGGAACTAAGCCATGGCTTGGTGGTTTCTCTCTATTAGATGCACTACAATTCAGGAGTATATATGAATATGAAACATACTCTAAAAAGTAAAAATATGTGCTAGTGTATATATGCCTCAGTTTACTGTTACAAAAATACCTCAATGATCCATTCCAGAAGGTAAGAGGTAGTGTTTTTACCATTTAAATATCCCACCACTCTCTCCATGGATTCTGATGTCCTGATTATTCCACCACATTTGCCATCCTTGTGCTGTCCTATTAAAAATTACTTTTCTACTTATCCTTTATTAGAGAGTTTCTCATTAGTGAATGACAACCATGTAAGTGAAAAGACATGGAGAAAGTAAATCCCAGGAAGTGTAAGAAATATTATGAAGTCCTGCAGGATGCTTTTAGCAGTTCTAGGAAGAGAGTCAAGATGTCCAACTTTATCTGGATTCGGTTTTAGCCAAGCTTTAGCCAAGAACCCATTCTTCCTCTTTTGAAAACAGGTGGCTGCCGTTAAAAGCAATACAACCCCAATCACTTACAAGCTAGTTATCTTTAAATTGTTTCCTTTAAATTGAATGATGATGAGATATTTTCTATGTATCTTTCCCTCTTTGAGATTCTGCGCTGTCTATTTGAGTTTCTCCTTATAGGCATATTGCAATAGCTGCTGGCTAAAAAAACTAACTGAGAGAATGCAGGTATTCTCAGTTCTCATTAGGATACTGGGAAAAAAGAACTACCCTCTGTCTTTTTACTTATAATGCTGGAGGGATGTTATAGCAGCAAACTGTAAAGATAAAGATTTTGTCACGTTCCTTTCTCCACTACCTGGATGGTACTGTGCAAAATACCAACAAAATAATGTAAACAGGGTTTTCAGAACTTCCTAACACTGAAGTATAGATAGCTTTCCCTTTCGGTGGTCGTCATTTGTGTTCACACTATGAGGAAACACAAATAAAATGTTTGATATTAAATAAATATGAGGGAAAGTGACATTTAGATTGGCATAAATAGCTTTAGGAAATCTTTGGGGAAAGGATTTATCAGCATAGGTAGCTTAAATCTACAATGTTTTCAAATCCTTTCCTGATCTTCCAACCGACAATTTCTGTACTGTGAGTCGGAATGAAACTGAAGAAAGGCTAATTGTAGCATAGTTGTCATTTTTGGTTTGTAATTGTAACTGAGAATTGAACAGAAAGAGAAAACAATTATAAGAAAGTCAATTACTCACTTGAAGTTTAGGATGACTTCTGTCTTCTGATGTAACCATACTCCTTCTCTCCCTTTCCTGAGTGCTCGCCTTTGTGCTTCAGTATGCTTTCTACATAGTCTGTATTTCAAAATTTAAGGGCAAAAAATGAGGTTAATTTTAAGCTGGATATCATTAATGAGGCCACTAACTGAAAAATCAATGATCAGTTCTGAACATTAGCTTGAAGCCAACTGTGCAGTCCTCACATTTTCTGAGAGCCAGGGAAGGTGACTTACTATTTAAGATACATCTTGCATCTACTGGACTCCAAAGAGGTAAAGTAAATTATAGTTACTGTAGCAGCTATATAACTGAAGTTCATTACCCACAAGCAGAAACAGGGTGCAAGACCTTCTCCTAATGCCCTGAAAATATCCCTGAATTCTAACTTTGAGACAAAATGTCTCAAAGCTGAAACACTCTCTGGTCTTTATTTTTTATTCTCTGTACTTTCAGATAGTTGACACAGTGCAGGGATGTGCACACTTCATGAATGGACCTCAGCCACACAATTCTGAATTGGGAACCATGAAACAGCCATCAGTTCTTTGTAACTTTCCTTTGGCCTAGGCTGAAGAGAAACTACTGAATGATCTAGAGATCAAAAAAGGTACCGAACACTATCACCAAACTATTTAAATGTTTTTTTCTGGATTTATTCCCCTGATATAGTTGTATTTTAGAATAGAATCAGATCATATTAAACAATCTATTTATTTTCTCCATTTCTTATGCTCACAAAAAAAGAAAAAAAAAAGAAAAAAAAAGAAAAAAAAAAGATGTTGGGTTTAAAACATTTGAATGGGTACCAAAACCAATCATATATACATGGAGACAGCTCTCACAGCAGAGTAGAAACAACTTACTAAAATGTTGCCCTATAGATTGAAGTCATCATACTTACCTATTATGTTGTTACAACTGACACGGACACATGTAGGTGTGCACAAACAAAATCTATGGACAACTGCAGATTTACTAACCAAAAATATATAATAATATGTCTTTTCTAGGGAAGTAATCTACTGTTCCAGAATTTGCCCTCTGTGTCTCTGTCAGTGTCTTGTTGAATAAAGGACCCAGTTATACGAACCAGAAGTACACACAACCTAGTGCACCACACAGTAGACACACAAGGCAGAAGGCGGCTGTATGTGATACCCTCTTCCTTCCTACTCGCCTGAACTCACTGTACAAAAGTCAAGTCTGAGACATAAACTAGAAGAGGAGATCAGAAGCTTGCTTCAGGAAGTGCTAAGAAAACAGTGTTCCCTTGGTAGGGGTGTCATCTTTCCTGGTGAATTTGAAAAAAAATTATTTATGTTCATGTGTATTAAATCTGATGTAACATGAGAAAGGCATGGGACCTTCAGGAATATGGTGGTGGGAAATCAGGAACCAGAAGGGATTTTTTTTTTCCTCAAAAAATATTTTATTTGCACTCTTGGGAAGTGTATCCCTCAATTAGGCAGCAGAATGAATGAAAACAGCATAGGTGACTGCCACCCTTTCTATAGAGAGGTAAAAATTGTCTGCCATAAATGATATATGCTGTAGATGTATGGTG
>VZRW01004600.1:8847-20905 GCA_013398125.1 Aegotheles bennettii | reverse complement strand
TTTCATGTCAATTATCAATTAGTAGGGCTATCAATCCTGAGAATGTTTTTGCTGAACTTCTGAAAACCGTGTTTTAATGAATTAAACAAATTTAGCAAATTTTCACAGAAATCATGTGAAGATAATTTGTAAAGTTTCAAAGGTAGGAAGCTTCTTAAAAAATACTTTTATGAGAATATTATTTAAAAGTGAGAAAAATCTTGGGGTTTTTTTCCTACGAGAATATTTTCAGAAATTATATGACCATTTATTTTCGTATTTTCCACGCAATATCTGCCTGATACAGGTTGCCAGTATGGAAAATTCCTGCCTGAACTTTTGAGAACTAGCAATATTGTTACCAGTTGGAAAGAGAGTCCAGATATGAGAAATGTCAGTCAAGTTTAAGCACTGACTTCGCTTTCTAAGCTTCCTGGCTCTGTGATGGCATTCTTCCTATGGCATGCCAACACCTTTTACAACCTGGACTACCTTCTGCTGCTGATTGCATCCTGGTCATCACTCCACAGAGCTGCCAGCCCAAAGCATTTACAAACCATGAAAGACTGCTGAAACCCACACAATACAAAAATTATTAGTTTGAAGATGTCCTTTTTTATCACTCTGCTGCTGACCTCTTCAGGTGTGCATGCTTCATAGTTTCAAGATCATTTTTTGCAAGTGTGAAAGAAAAAAATCTCTTTGCTTTCTCATAATTGAAGGTAAGACTTTCAGTGATGGACTTGGTCTCCTCTTTTGGAACTCTGGAAAAAAAAAAACACATTGAAATGTTAAGAAATAGTCAGTGTTAGTAAAACTTTAAAAAATTACATAAACAAATCTGGGCTGGAATTCAGGGCAGGGTGTTATCTGGCCCTGTACAGCCACACTAGATCTGAGCAACCCCTGCTAGAGTGTTATTGCTAAGTGAACAGCAATGGTGAAGGTGCAGCACTGAAGTAAGAGAAGAGGAAATACTAGTCAATGGTGCTGAGGAAAACTTCCTTCTGACAGAAAGCTTTAATGTATCCAGAAATAAGACTGGATGTTAGTTGCAATTTTGTTCTTCTTTGAAAGACTCTCACAGAATGACCTGCATGGAATTCAATTTCTTTCCCTTGAAAGGAGGCAGAATGGAGTCAGTCCTGCTAGAATTTGAACCTGTGGCTCAAGGGAGTCTAAGTAATTCAACCCTTAGGCATGACTTTTAAGTCATCACCCTCCAGTGTATGATAAAAGATACTGTATAAAGGAAGGAAACAGAAATGTAATGAGGGAAGTTGCGGGTGAATCATAAAGTGAGACGGGTTTCAGATATTTTTAGAGGGGCATAGAATAATTTTTTTCTTCAGGTTATAGGTACAACAACATGAAACAACAATTGGGTTAAAATAATTTTCCCAAAACTGAAGTGAACTCAAGATTTTATGCTATCTAAGAAAGTTTACGAGATGTTTTGGTGTATGTGTGTTTTGTTTGCTCGTGGCTTCCTCCTGACTTTCTGCTATCATCTCCTCCTGAAAGAGAACTTGGCAGGAGGTAATGTTTGTACCTATATTTCTAACACATTTGAAACTGAAAATAATGGAAATTATATGAAAAAGTTCAATCTCTATTTTTGCTGTTGAAAAACAAAGAACTGAAAGTTCGAAAGAATATTTGTGAAAATATTACTGGTAGCAATTTTGTGGTTATTTTGCTGCTGGGTCTCTCTCTCTCTTCTTCCATTTATATGTAAAATTCACACTGAACATTACTTTAGTTGTTGTGTTGTTTCTTCTTTTGAAGTAAAATTAGATTTAAAAGGGTAAGTTTTACATTTACTTTGTTTCTCTGGGGATGCGTTTTACTTATGTCATAGAATCAGAGTCACTCTGGTTGGAAAAGACTTTCAACATCATCAAGTCCAACCATCAACCCAGGACTGCCAAGTCCATCACTAAACCATGTCCCCAAGGGCCATATCCAAATGTTTTTTTAATTCCTCCAGGGATGGTGACTCTACCGCTTCCATGGGCAGCCTGTTCCAATGCCTGACCACCCCTTCCGTAAAAAAATTTTCCTAATATCCAGCCTGAACTTTCCCTGCCACAATTTCAGGTCATTCCTTCTTGTCCTGTCACTTGTCACTTGGAGAAGAGACCATCTATCCCCTCACTTCAACCTCCTTTCAGGGAGTTGTAGAGAGCGATAAGGTATCCCTTGACCCTCCTGTTCTCCAGACTAATCAACCCCAGCTCCCTCAGCTGTTCCTCATAAGACCTGTGCTCCAGACCCTTCATCAGCTTAGTTGTCCTTCTCTGGACCTGCTCCAGTACCTCAATGTCTTTTTTGTAGTGAGGGGCCCAGAACTGAACACAGTGTTCCAGGTGTGGCCTCACTAGCACCAAGTACAGGGGGACAATCACTTCCCTAGTCCTGCTGGTCAAACTATTTAAATCAGATAGATTTTGATCACACTGATTTCAATCAGCTAGAGTTTGGATTTTGCTCAAAATGAAAATAACTCCTATTCTTTAATATAACTGCATACATTTATATTTTTCCTATAAAAATATTTGCACCAAATTGAAATCAAAATAAGAACAGGTTACTCATTTTTATACATCATTCATTTAAAGATACACATACTGCAGTTATTTCATAAAGGAAAGATTTCTTTATATTTCTTTAATATGAAGATATTTTGGTTTCACAATATCATGTATTTGTCTCACCAGGTAACCAAAATGGAACACTTTATTCCAGATAAGATTTTCTTCTCTGTTCTTGCACGTCTTCTACAGCTGAGGTCTTTCTGAGCATTTTTTTTTCTGCTGATCTATTCACCCAATAGGCAGGATTCTTGTTTTCTCTCATCTTCAGACTGCAGCAGAGTATAGGAGCAATTCAGTTTGCTCTTTCCATTCTGCATTACCTCCTTTTTATCAAAAAATAACTATTGATCTTTTAACTTAATTTTGTTAGATCACAAGAGCAAATCCTGTACTAAAGGATTGTGATTAACACTACAGAGTACAGGTTCTTGTCTTTAATATCATGGCCCATTTCTGAGGCTTCAAAAACAGAATAAAAAAATATATAGCAGAACACCAGTACCGATTTCTTTTCTTTTCATGGGTATAAATACCCTACAGAATCTCCTTTTAGACTTCCAGTGAATTTTCTTAGACCTGGGACTTGATTCTCTTCTCATGTTCATGAAAAGGACTCGTTTGTCAGTGGTAGAAATATAATGGTGGGAAAACAGAATACTTCATGTTACCCCTTCAAAATTACCGTGGAGGTGTGGACCCTAAGTGTAAACCCTAGTTCTAGGAATTTAGGAGAAATTTAGTTTAGGTTTTTTTGTTCTTTTTTTTTTTTTTTTTGACTGCAGTTAAAGCACTGCAACTGTCCTACTGCTTACATATGAAATCTGTTGTTCCTATGAGGATATATTAGAAAAATTATATAATGTTAAATATAATTCCAATGAGTCCTCCTCTGGTTTAAAGAGAGTTGTAGAAAGTGAAATACAAAATGTCCACTTGGTACATCCGAGAATGTACCTCTGAAACCCAGTTTAACCCTGAAAGAAATTGGGTTCACCCATTAGTTTCTGCTACACGTACCTCATTTGTTGCTGTGCCATGGCAGTTTGATTTAACTAGCACATATCAACAATGGCAACACAAGCCTGATTCCTGGACGTTTAAAACTAGCTGGTGAAGGCAGATGGCATTCTTCAGTTCTCACACTGTTCTACTGTGGAGAACTAAAGTTTAAACTATCAGCTACCTGCCATTTTTGAAATTGCTGAAGATAAAAACTCTTTGATGATTTCAGATTTCTGCTGCTTGCTTGCAGGCTTACAGAGAATAATTGCTACCATAAGAAAACTACTGAAATCGACAATAAACTGATTTTGGCTCGAAGTACATTGTAATTCTGTTCTATATTGGTATGTGCTGCACCACAGAGACAAGTGTTTGTTTTAAACAACAACAAAAAAATAGCTAAACCGAGATGGAAGAAAAACAACCCACCAGTTTAATAGTTCTGATATAATAAACTGTGAACCAGCTAAGATAGAAACTTAATTGTTACTGAAAAGATTAAATAGACTATGTCTGATATAAAACATTTAGGGCCATATGCCATCCTGCAAGGCTGCAGAATGAAAGAATGAGACACAACATAATCCAGAACAAAGACCCCATCTGTAAGGGGAAACCATTAATGTGATATGGCTCCCTCAGTCTTCTCCAAAGTCTTATCTTTATGCTTTGCTAAATGTGAAGATCATCTAACCTCTATCCTTCTCCTCAATTCTTCCTGTTTCCTTGGTCTAGGCCTTTTACTGGTTCTGTACTACCACTCCTTATGATGTCATTAAGATTCATTTTCACTGGTAGTTTTCATTAGTCACCATCACTTCCATATATTTTTTCTTGCTGATACAGGGAAGCATCACCTACTTTGCTCATACTTTGATGCCAGTTTTTACCTTTGACTGTATATTAAATCAATTATTTTTTATTTTTGCTTAGCTGATCAAGTTTTGTAGCACTGACTTGTCTTTGTCTTTGCCTAATGATCAGACTAGATTCAGACTTAGCGGAATCACGGAATACCTGAGGATTGAAACCCTCCATGTCTGGAGGTCACCTAGGCCAACCCCCTCCCGTTCAAAACCAGATCAAATAAAACAAGTTTTGGGGAAATTGTCTATCTAGGTTTAGAATATTTCCAGCAATTAAAACTCCACATTCTCTCTGAAAACCTGAGAAACCTGTCCCAGTGCTTGATTGACATAAAGTATGGGTTTTTTTCTGAAGTTTAAAAGAAATTTCTTAGTTGTTTTCATTTTGTGCCTAGTGGCTTGCGTCCTGTCACTAGGTACCACTGACAGGAGCCAGGCTCTGTCTTTTTTATACTTTCCCATCAGGTATTCATACACTTGGATAAGATCACCCCTGAACTTCTCAACACTACTCGAGGCTACTCAACATATCTTGAATTGAATTCTAGAGGCTTCAATTCTGTCAGTCCTTGTAAATACGATAAATGCCATAGGATGTGACTGCAAACAAAACCATTTACAATAAAATGCATCTGTTCATTCTTTTAAATCTATTTATTGTATTGGTTCTAACTGGTTTATTTCCTTAGTCAAATATTGTATAGCTGCAAATCAAATGCCTTACAGACATTTAAGAGCACTGTACCAGCACTGTTATATTTATTATATCTGTTATATCTGTGATTCTGTGATTCTGTGATTCTGTGATTCTGTATTAATCTAAAATATTCTTCTCAAATGAAGATGTCATATTAGTTAGATGGGATCTAATTTACATAAAATCAGTAAGAGTGAATCTCTCCTAAATGTATAGTTATTCAAGTTTCCTGTTTATCTTTTTGAAAATATCAGCACTTGTATACCCAGTTCCCTGAATTGTCTCCAGTGTTCCAAAATTTTGTGAAAACTGACTTAGAGGATTTAGAGATGGTCTTAGACAGTTCTTTCAAAATTCTTTGTTGCAAAATATTGAATATATTAATGCAAATGTATCTGAATTCATAGCAGTGGTTTAACTTGTTTCTTAGACATTTCTTGGAGCTGAAAGTATATCATCATAAGATGTGACTGTGTTTTTCAGCTTTTCCTAAATGCAGAAGGTATATAGGTTCTGAAAAAAAATTGCCTCTATTGTATTATTATTGGCAATTCTACAATTCACGTCTACTAATTGATACAGTTACTATTATTTTTATAAATGTTTTTGGTCCATAAGAGATATCAGCTACCACTTCTTTTACTTTATCTGCTAGAACATGAAGTTGGACTAGACCTATTTCAGAAGTCCCTTCCAATCTACATGACTCTAACATCACATTCAGTAATCCAAAATAATTCACTTCTGAAAAGTTAATGATTCAGAAAAAGGTGAATTTCTTCTCTCTTTTTGTGAACTATGTCTTTCTTCAATAGATTATAAACACTGGTTTAAAATTCCAGATTTTCAATCTACAATCAGTTTTCATCAAGCAAAGTTAAACAAAACTATTTTCACTAATGAAAATTTCTGGTTCCTTGTGTTTCTTATCCAAGATCCTAACTCTGCTATGTCTTTTGCTGTCCTGGTTAGAGAAACAAAAATCTTGGAATAATTAGGTTGGAAAGGGCATCTGGAATTTTCTGTTCCAACCTCCCCATTCCCCTAAGTCAGGACCGTCTGAGTGGGGTTGCTGAGGGCCTTGTCCGGTTGAGCTCTGAGCAACTCCAAAGATGAAAAACCCAGAGTTTTCTGATCAACTTCTCACTATTCTTGATCATTGTGAAACTTTTTTCCTGATTTCTAACCAGAACTTCCAATATTCCAGCCTGGGTCCACTGAAGTATTGCCTCTCTTCCCATGCAGACTGAGGTAGCAGAACACAGTGACGAGATTAACACTACCTGTGTACCCTCTATTTTGATTTTATCCTAAATGGATTAGAATTTCTGGGTTCTTTGTTATTTACATGCCCCTATTCCATTAATATGTTGATTCCTGAGTAATCTAGTTGACCTCTCTGACAACTTCCCAGCTTTTAAGATGACAGGACTTAAAAGAGCATCACAGATTCTCCTTCCCACTCTTACCTACTACACAGAGCAAGTCACCAAACCTTTTGCAAGAGCAGCATCCCAACCACTGTATCAAATACAACTTAGCAAAACAGAAATTTATTTCTAAAATCTCCTTGCATGTTTTTCTTTCTTCAACTGATAATTATTCTTCGTCATAAGATCATAACTTACTAAGGAACACAAAATACCAATTTTGACAGAGATTGCCAGTGCTTATTTTCTTTTGCTAAATCAGTCCTTCTTAAATGGTTCACACCCATGGATTTTAATATTTTAAGCTTACAACTCTTGCACTCTTTTACCAGTTTTTATATTCTGCAAGTGTTATGATTAACATTTTCAGATTAGGTTTGTTTAGTGTTGAGGCCCAGCAACCACCCAAAAGTGCATTCTAAACTAACTTTCCATTTGATCAGATGAGTCTGCAGAGATATCCTTCACACAGTCAACCCATAGTCTCAGCAATTTCCATTTGTAGAATTTTCAACCTCATTCTCCCTTGTTGTTTACTAACCCCTTTTCCATCAACCTACTCATCTGTCACTAGCTGCTTGACCTGTTAATGCAATTTGGTTCTGAGCCATTTGTTTTCCAGGTCCTTCTTTCTGTGTAAGTGGTTGTGATGTCATTTACCAAATTTAGTTGCTTAGAAACTCAACTTCTTCAAGCTCTGGAGTTACCAACTGAATCAAACAGTTGTTACTTCTAGTGCATTTACCTAATGGTATTTGTAGAAGTACTTACACTCTTTTTATCCTCCCACAAGAGAAGCTAGTAACAAAAACATATTTCCATGTCATATTGATTGATTACTGTTCACTATGGTACAGAGAAGGGTACTTCTTGCTAAAAGAAAGTCCTTGCATTGGCTCTCCAAATGTCCTACAAAACTTAGGAGTCTGTAAGCCAACCAACTAATTTCCATCTCTTCACAAATACTGAAGAAACTTAAATATTGACACTATTCAAAGACCAATGAATCAGAGTCCTTAGCTAAATAGAAGCCAGGTATATCTACTGTTTCATTTAGTTGTTCATGGCCAAATTATATAAGCTCTATTTAGAATAAACAATCAAGAAAAAAAATAACCAAAAGCACTCATATTTTCTTCTACCTGTTCACAGTTTTCCACTTCAAAATTCTGATTTTATGGTCATGCCCTTTTTACTAAAAAGTTTCCAAAATTAATCTTTCTCAAATTGGAATACAACATTAACACAGTTGAAAGAGAATTAAAAAAAGCAAAGGGAAAGAAAGAGAGTAGAAGGAATTCAAAACCTCATGGATTAAAAAACATAAGCCAGTGAAGAAACAAATATATTCCTGTTGTTTTAAAATCAGCTTTGTTGCACTTTTAAATACACATTTATCTGATATATCCAGAGTCTCATAAAGCTGAGGTTACTATGCTATGTGAGTATACACGCACATAGACACACATACACACTCCCACACCCCTCTTGATATTTTCTTAGTGAAAGAGTATTGATTTCTTCCCTAGACCTCATTTCATATTGTGCCCTGAAAATTAAATGATCTATTTAGTTTCAATATGGCCCAGGATTCTAATTGGATTTTGAGGCAGTAATTTATGTAATATTAATGGATACTTTCAGAAAACCACTAATTAACAGCTGACCTTTATTTTTCCTCTAAAGAAAGAAATGAAGGAAGAAAGGAAGAGAGAGAGAGAGAGAGAGAGAAAGGAAGAAAGGAAGAAAGAAAAAGAGAGAAAGAGAGAAAGAGAGAAAGAGAGAAAGGGAGAAAGAGAGAAAGAGAGAAAGAGAGAGAGAGAGAAAGAGAGAAAGAAAGAGAGAAAGAAAGAGAGAAAGAGAGAAAGAGAGAGAGAAAGAGAGAGAGAGAGAGAAAAAGAAAGAAAGAAAGAAAGAAAGAAAGAAAGAAAGAAAGAAAGAAAGAAAGAAAGAAAGAAAGAAAGAAAAAAGAAAGAAAGAAAAAAAAGAGAAAGAAAGAGAAAGGAAAGAAAGAAAGAAAGAAAAAGAAAGAAAGAAAGAAAGAAAGAAAGAAAGAAAGAAAGAAAGAAAGAAAGAAAGAAAGAAAGAAAGAAAGAGAAAGAGAGAAAAAGAAGGAGGGAAAAGAAAAAGCATAAAAACATATCGGGCTATTTTTCTATTTTTCCTCCCCCTTTAGGAGTGGTCTGAATTTAATTAACAAAAGCCAGCACACATCAGGGACATTTTGTGGAGCATCAAAATACATTATGTATTTGATCCCCTTATGCCTATAAAAATGGCTAAATAATTTAAATGCAATTCAATAAAATGTGTTTTCAATGAGAAGCTTCTGCTCTGTGTGATGGATTAAAAGCTTCACATAAACCAGAGATTTTATAAGCTACTGCCAAACAAATTCAAAGTAAAAGATTATATTTTGTTTCCTTCTTTTATGTAGCTAGATTTCTTCATTTTCTGCTTTTTTTTTCTTAACAGCAGCAGAATAAATATATACAGCATCATTTAAATGCTTTATGAAAAGAAAAAGAGGAAGATTGAGAGCTATCACCTCATCATTAAAAGAAGAATTTCACTTGCTTATTCAGCAGGTGTTTTATTTCCTACTTATTGTAGTATAGTCCCCTAAAAAATAAGGATTTAGGGAAATGTACCCTGGGATACGCAGAACAATACTGAACCTCACTGTAAATTGATACTTTCTCTGTCATTTCAAGAATTAAACATGTTAATCTTTTGGGAAACTTTCTTTAAAAATCTTCTATGTATTAACAGTTACAAATCTATCGAACAAATTATTATCATGTATAAAACTGAGAATAATTGTAACAAATACAAGCTCCATTCTCCATTCATCACTGTTTTGCATTGTGTTTTATACTCAATTCATTTCTATTAAATGGTACTTCATGCTCTTATACTTTAATGTAAGTTAGTACATGCAGAAGAAGTTGAGTAATCAGGGCCATATATATACAGCCACATACACTCTACATCTAGACATACATTAGCTTTACATCTGGCCTCTTCAGACTAGTTCAAATGACTGACCTGTGAATATTTACTAATATAAACGGAACCTCTTCAAATCTGCTTAAAATCATTAAAAAATTAATAAATAACTTTTAAAAAATGAATATTCCTGTTGTGAGTAAACTACTCCAGTGCAGTTCCTAAGTGTGAATGCAGAAATTGGATTTAGGAACATCAAAGCTGAGCCAATTATTTTTCAGCCTTTCACTCTTATCATGGGATCCATGATCTCCAATTAGGCAGTGGGGTGCTGATGACTTACACAGAAAAAACTGGTCCTTTAGCATGAGGTTCAGGAAAACTAGAGAATAGAGATTTTCACAAAAGATAGTTACATAATTTTGAATGCTAATGGTGCTTAGAAATGAAGTCTAAACAACTTTTGTCTGTCATTATGGGAACAATAACAGGCAGGTTTGCATAAAGACTTCAAGTGTCAGAATTACAGATGGGCATTTCGTATCCAAATTTTCATTTATTGAGATTTAAGTTTGTACATATCGTATTTTCTAAGCAAATAAAAAATTCCTAGTGCTTTTTTGGCTTTGAGCCCTTAGAGTAATTTGAACTGGATTCGACCAGTTTGTGAAAGATGATTGCAGCTTCACAGAAAGTTGAACTGTCCTAATTTCTATCATCTATGTCATAAATACCCTTCACAAATCAAACTATGTTAAAACCATCTCAGAGAGAAACATTTTTCAACTTGAGAAAAGGCTGACCTGACTCTTTAAAGTCTATGGTGACTCCACTTTTTTTTTGGTATACACCACTGGTGGTTTTCAGGTAGAAGGGAGCAGGGGCATATAGCCCATTGCAGTAAGGGGATTGTGTATAGACATAAGTGAGAACTTTTTGTCTGGGAAAGAATCCCACACTTCCAAACAATTTTTTTTCCGGAATTATCCAAGTGGCTTGTTGTCTACTAGTTCACCTTATCATATGGTTAGATTTTTTACTATGTTTCTTGTTTATTCATAGCTAGTCCCATTATTAGTCCCATTATTAAACAAATATCTTAGTACTTCTTTTTTGGTACATTAAGAATTATTTGATTCAGTAATGTCAAATACATATTTTTAATTTATTTTTTTTTAATATGTATTCCCCCCACCAGTGATGAAGTCCAGTTTACAGTAATTATATCTGCTTACATAACAGCCTGGAGGCTGAGGCAAAAATCATCCTTTTCCATTAGAAAAACTGATCAGAGAATGTATTCTCTAAAGCTTTCTAATCTCAGTAGTTTTATTTTATTTTCAAGCACAGATGTGCTTGAAAGCATCAGATGATACTGTCCCCAAATGCTTATTCCAGCTGTCTAAATACATCGGAAACAACAGTCAACAGTAGCAAAATTTATTTCTCAATGAGAAAAGATGAGTGGAAAACAGAGGAATAGAGAAGTCAGGTTATTTGATCAATGTCAGATTGCAGGTCACTGGTGAAGCCAGGGACAAGACTAGCATTATTCAGTGGCTGGCTAATGTTCTGATAGTTGTTTAACACCACTTTGCTTACCACAAAACTACAGATTGGATTTATAGTTTCATCAAGTTGCTAAGACAGGATTTTTCCTCATAGGTTCTGCAGTGACTTGACAAACATATATTTAAATGACCGAAGCCAGACTGTGTACTTCTACTATTTCTATTAAAAATAGATGAAAGTTTACTTTTAGGAAGCAGTTCCACATAGGCTTGTATTTTCCTTAACTTTTTCCCTTCTTTCTGTGAAGTTAAGCACTGACAGCAATGAATTGAAACTCTCTCTACCCTATATTGTCACTGGGTGCCTCATCATCCCCTTGTTTATGGGCCAGTCACTGTTCAGGGGGTAGAATCCGTGTTCAGAAACCTCAGTACCAGTACATCTGAAATGTCAGTTGAGGAACAGATCAACACAATTATTGTCATTATTCTTCTCTCCTCTAAAGACAGTTTCCAGGTCATAGACACCTATTGTGGATGCTTTGGGAATAATGAAAACCATTAACAGATTGTTAATGCGACTTGGTAACAGACCAAGCAGAGACTTATAAAACAATAAAGCTTTACAATCAATCTGAAGTGTTACTAGACACTGATGGAAGCAGGTACAACATCAGCTAGGGCCAACTTTTAACTCTATTTAGCACCCTAGTGGTGCAGAGCCACTGGAAGCTATCTGGATTAGACACATAGGTGTTTTTGAGGCTCACAAACCTTGCAGAGTTTTTGTCAGATAACCAGCTGAAATAAGAGCTGCCGTGACACAACAGATCTGCAAATGTGTGACATGGAAATGGTCAGCAAGAGAAAGCAGAAAAATTAAATTACAAATTTATTTGAGAAACCAGATTTGCTTTACTTTAACACTTATCTGTTCAGATACCTAGGCAAGACACTTTCCGAGATTGACGACTTTATTGTAAACTCCATGTATTTCATAGGAAATTTTCCTTCCTTCCTTCCTTCC
>VZRW01004599.1:79640-159097 GCA_013398125.1 Aegotheles bennettii | reverse complement strand
GCACCGCACACACGCGGTATCACCAGCTCGAGTTTCCTCGCTCTGCCCCGGCTTCACCATCTCTGGGAAGCCCGGCCCCTTCTCAGATCCTCAGTAATTAAAAGGAACAGCTCTCACCGCAGCTGCTCCCACCGCTGCCGCTTTCCTCTCTGTGCTGCCACGTGCTCTGAGGGAGCTGCCAACCACATGCTTTACTACTTCTGGAAATCTTACTCTTATTTTGCAAGTTCTCTTACAAGTGAAACATATACATTTGTTTTTGTATAGACCACAGGTTTAAAGTTTTCTTTGGTTCAAAGTGATCCAGTCAAAGATTTGCACCTTCCAGAAGATTTGCACCTTCTCTCTACTTGTGTCGTTTCAAGAGCTAATGTCCCTTACATTCACACTGGTATGTTGACCATTGCAGCAAATACTGCAACAATACTAAGAAAATAGTGAAAGTAGTCTGCTAATTACATTTAGTAGCTAAAAAATATAAAATGCATGATCTGTGTGACTCACTGGCTCTGTTCTAATTAAAATCGAATTGCAGTTCAGATCCTTAATGCCACAACACAAGCTCCTTTTCACTCTGTACTAATATGAACAATAAGACACATTTCTCCTGCTTAGCACCTAGCTAGAGTTTAATTCCTTGATGAAGAATACACAATGAAATTATTATTCTGCATTTTGCTGATGGTCCTGAGTTAAGCTCCAGTGGTTTACTATGCTCAGATCCCTGCAAGGGACTCATAGCTTCCCATTAATTTCTGTTATTCGAAAGAGAGAGCAAGAGACAATTGTTTTGTGTAAACATCTTTCCTTTCTCAATATAATTCTGTATTCTTATCTATGTAAAGATAGATTTGAGATTTGTCTCAATCATAATCCCCAAATCCTAAAACAGAGCTTTGTGGATGTTTGATGTGTTTATGCAAAACTGCACTGAGATCCAGCAATTCTTTAAAGTATCAATATTTGAGGTGAAGAAAGGTCTGCAATCTCCTTTCATTCTTGACACTTCTTTTTTGAAGTGTATTTTAGGGGAAGTAACACGCTCCTTGATCTCAGTAATCACTTAGAGTCGGTCTCTCACTTCCCATATCTACCACTGGATTGTAATGACCTTTTTTTTGGTTTGTTTTTGATGTCCTTCAAACTTCTTTCTTCTGTTTCTCCTTTTATTTTCTTTTTTTTGGACATGTGATTTTGCTATTTTTTTGCAAGTCTTGTATTATCATGTCCCAGAATCTCAAAACTTTATTGCTTGTCTCTTTATAATCATAAGTAATGTTCTTTGTTTCCAAGTCAGGAATCATAAATAGCAACCAGTCACTGCTTCTCAGTCAGTCTCTTTGGATAAAACCACAATATTATCTGCTTCCTTTGCAGTACTCTGCTGAATGAAGTCAGTCAGTTCTGTGTATTCGGTGCACGTAATAATCATGGCGTATTGACTCAAGGGTCTTGAAGGAGTTGGACACTCTGAATAGATTCTGGTACACACACATGCTGTGTGTTAAATCAATTTAAAAAGTTAAAATGGTTTGTGAGTCTCTAGTGAATGAGTATATAGTCAGAAGCAAACAATCCCGCCTTAATCCTTTGCTAGATATTCCATATGACAATACAATCTAGTGGAAAACTGTATTGTTATATTGTTCCTTAGGAAGAGATCACACCTTGAGCTATCTGGTTAGCTAGTCGAGTTTTAGTGGTCAGTCGATATCTACCTAGACAATATTGAACACTTTCATTTAGATAGAATCTTCCAGAAAGCCATTAGACTGTTAAAAATGTGAGGCCTGTAGAAAAAAACAATTCTTATGATTCTATTTGAATTAACTTCACCCAGAAGTTAATTTTTCTTAATTTTACCGTTCCTGCATGCATGAAATTGATACAATGTAGCTCTCTATAATTCCTCTCAAACCATAAGTAAGATGCTTAAAATTCAGCACAGCGTGATCGTAGTGTTTATAAACAGCTGTCACCAGCTATCTGTCTTTGTTTCAAAGGGTCAAAGCAAAAAAAAATCTTTCAAATCACATATTTCACTTAGAGTCTACCTAATGAAGAGTATTTGTGTTTTGTATATGCATGGTTTCCTTAAATTACCTGTAATATGACAGTATAAAATAAGTATACCTTACTAAAATGTCTGAATGAGTGTGCAGGAGTCTTGTACTCCACTTCATGTTTTCAATGTTAAAATGAACTTCTGCAGGAATGCAGAAATTATGAGATTGTAGCAAAATTATTTGAAAAAAAATTGTCAAAAACAATATTGCAAAGTCTGAAAAGCTATAGCATTTTTAATTTCATTGCAAAAACATGGAATAACAAAAGTCCTGTCTGCACAGAAATTTTGCAGAACTACTGTAAGGGAAAGGAAGTTTAACTCCTTCTTTAAAAAAAAAAATCAAAAGGAAATTTAAGTTGGAATTTTAAAAATGAGAGTTTTGTCTTTAATCTTGTTTGTAACAAAACATATTTGTAGTCTAAATTGTGCTAGTGGGGAAATTTTTAGGGGATTTTTACATTCTTAATTAATGATTTTAATATCAAATTAGGAACCTGGCTCAACCACTGTGTTTTCAAAGGAGAAGTTATCAAATTCACCTACTTTTTTCTATTCTTCCTTATACATCTCATCTGCTTTACCTTTTCTATCGCTGGAAAGCAGTTTTTAAAAAGAAGAGAAGGTACCTTTTTTAATTCAAGTGAGCAGTTATAACAACTCAAAAGCATGAAAGAATGGGGAAGAACCCGACTCAGCTTTGAAAAGGAATAGTAAAAATGTTAGTGTTAATCCATTAATTCATAGGAGAAACAGCTGCATGATATACAGTGCAGTATACTGCAGTATTCTGCCACAAAGCTCAAGTAACATCTATTCCAACAAAGGACTCAGGCCTTGCCAGCATTCCCTTAAATTTCTTTATAGTATTGCAAACACTAAAGTTTCTTTCTACTTCAGAAATGTTATGTTATATTCCTACAACTGGAAAAAAAGAGAATAGTTTATAAAATCTACTACCTTTTCTTTCAGATGACCTCCTTCATGTGGCTATAGACATTTGCAGAGATACTTTTAACCTAGATATAATAAAAACTGCAGCTTTGTTCCTCAAGTAAAAGCTGTGGTCTGCATTTATTTCTCATGCCAGTGGGAAACCCAGACTTTCTCAGTGGATGCACTCTAAACTGCTCTAATGCTTAATCCAAAGAATACCTGGATATTTTCCATCATTATAAACAGCACAGATGCCCACATTTAGAGCAGAGCAGTTCCCACACTTAAAGCATTTTTGGCATTTTCTACTGCAACAACCTCTTTTATTCAATTAAGCCGTAGATAGACTTGAGGTTTAAAATGTGCTTTGCTGCTTTTCTATTTCATAAAAAAAATAAATTGTTCATTAATTTTGGTTTGCTAACAGAATTTTGGCCAATTTTCTTTTAAAGAACTTATTCATTGACAAATTATGCTACTTTGCTTTGATGCAGGGTCTTGAATTTAAGTTTGTTTAATTTGTCAGAATTTTGATTATGTAGATCACAAAATACGTTTTATTCTCTGAAAAACCAGACTATAGATACGTTAAATTGGAATTCCTGAATTATCCTAAGTGCTAGTGGTTTTGTACTCAGTTGCCAATAAGAATATTTGTTGTTACTGTTATTAGTTTCGTAGGTATAGTATCCCTTTGCCTTCCTTGTGAAGTGACCACGTGGTAACAACAGAAAAGTCCTCAATGAAATTAGTAGCTCTGACTTCATAAGAATATTTGAACTGTGGGCTATAAACCAAACTTGCAAAACCAAGTGCAAACAAAATATTGGACAGCTGCCCAGGTAAACACAGTTCACCCAAGCAATAAATAAGACAGACCCCTGAAATAACTTGTGGTCATGTAAATATAACATTTTTATTTTAATACAGACAAGAAAAATTTTTTTGTTTCCTTGATTATCCACATTTACTAATGTTTAAGTGTCTGATATTCAAATGTAATTTCATGTAATAACATTTAGCTTTGTGTTTTATATAACTTGTACTTAGTATGTATTGTAATTAATAGTACAGAATTGTGTTTCAGTAATAAATATTATTTCATATTTTATTATTCCTACAGTAAATGCTGCTCCGTGCATAAGGTGTGCTCCTTGTATCTCAGACCCATATGGAAGTAATCAGTGTTTTACCGAAGCAAGCTTACAACTTTTTTTTGGATTTTGTGAGTTTAAAAACAAAAGTGGTAGTAGTTATGTTAGAATTTTATATAATTTAGTCTATCTGAATGGGGACATAATGTACAGCTCTCTCAGAAAACACCTGTTTTCAAAAGCTTGTGTATTTGAATTTGAGAAAAAGAAAAAGCTGTTGCCATTCCGTCTCAATTTCTGTAGGAGAAAGGTAGTTGGAAGAACTTGAGAAAATTAACTGTAAGGGAAACATTTGGTTTAGGACCCACTGTGGTAAGAACTGATATTCTTCAGGCCCTCTCTGTGATCAATGAAGTAGTAGAAGATTTCTCACTTCCTTTAGATTACAACTCACTTGATAAAACTTGTGTGTATTTGTCTGCCAAATTTCCTATCTTAAATTTAAAATGGCATTATTGAATCACAGTTTTAATGAAAGATCATATAAAAACATGGAATAATACCTTTTCTGTATCTTTGAGTCAAACTAACTGCAAATAAATGTACTTGGTTTAGACACCTCAAGAAATGAAGAGACCTTTTCTGCTCCTGGTATCTCTCATTTCTGTTGTTGCCACACTGTTCTTAGAAATATCACCTTAGAGATGTACTTTGCTTCTTCTAGAAAAAGCACGTGTGGAGCACCAGCTACTAGTTCTTAGAAAGGGCATCCCAGCTAACCATACACACTTGATTTGAATGCCTCTTATCCCATTCTAGGAGAGCCTAATGAATGTGCAAACAGGCCAGTCTCTTCCTCTGCCAGAGGGAAGTTTTTCAGTAGGACTAATTTGTTCACTCTAGTCACACCTATGCTTAAGGAACCTCGATGTTTTGCAGAACTCATATCCTCTGAATTAGGCACTCAGGTTCACAGGAGACTAGTGAGTGAGGAGGCCGAAGAGCTACTCTATAGAAAAGGCTGAGGAAGGATAGACCCCTATTTCTTTCAACAGCTTGGAAAGCGTTTGCATACTGTTTTGGAACATAATGAAAAACTCAAGCTGTGTAGTCTGACTTGAGCTGTCTCAGTCCTTCCTCTCTGATAATCACTGAAAGAGCAACATGAACTAGAGCTGAGCAGTCATTGTACTGACTAAAGAGGAGGGAGAGCTTGACTGTATTTTTTGCTTCAGATATTTAATTTTGGCTGCAGCTGGAATGAAGGTCTTCCATGTACTGTATGAGTGATCTCAATACTATCTAAATTTATTGGCTGAAAGAAGGACACATATAGATTATGCACATTGCATGAGATATTGTTGGATTTGTATGATGAATTGTGCCCACACATGCCATTTTATTCAGCAGATACCATTTAGACACTACTGCTTTTTTTTGTCAGGTCTTGTTGACTGTGTGCACTTGCTACAGAAGAATCTGGGGAATCTTTGGTGCTAAGGAAGGCAAAAAAGTAATAGGTTAGAAAATATACAGGTGGAGATTTTGAGAAAGGAGAGATGCAAAACATACAAAAGATTGGTTTTGTGGAAGTATACTTTGTTTTCTAGAAGAAACATACAGTTGTACACAGGTGTGTTTGTTTGGTTTACTTTATTTGTTGTAAGGACAGAGTTTAGCTGCAGAGCCGGAATCTGAGAGCAGTAATCTACCCGGTATTCAATAGCTTGCCCACATCTTTCAAGAAGTAGTGAAATTTAGAACCAGAGTTGCACTTGTCTGGAAGCAAAGAGCAAAAGAATTCTGGCACAAAACTCCAGTTGCACTCAATAGGAGTGTGGCCTCTGGATCCCTCTGGGAATCTCAGGATTTGGTGTTCTCTTATCTCTGTGTTGCTCTGAACCAGAATTTTGGTTTGGGCTCCTCTTTGATTACTGCTCATGCAGTCAAGTAAGACTATCTGAGTAACTGATATCACTTCTGGTTTTATTTGTCTTCTGCTAAGTATTCTGCTTCACTACCTAGATTTCTCCCTCCACGAGAAAACCTTCCAACCAAAAATCCCCAAAGCATTTACTATCATATGATTAAGGGTCAGTCTGCCTTTTTGACATTTTTCTTACAAAATAAAAACTTTGAGTTATTTGTTCTTCAGACTGTTAAGTAACTGTTCTTGACCCCATTCCAGATCTGAAGGGCTATTCTTCGGAATGTGTTCAATATTTACTTGCATAAAAAGATCTTAACCTTGGCTCTTTTTAAAAATGATTTTTCATATCCTCATTCCAAAGAAAATAAGTCACTATCATATACTGCAAAGACTTGTTATATAAACTGGTTTGGCCAGGTGAACCAAATGATCTCTTGGAGAGAAAAGAGAGTCTGAAATATTTGTTTGATCTTTGTTTTCATATTGAAAAGACAGGTCACAGAATATGGGGGGAATGTCAGTTTCTGTTTATTGATATAAATTTTCAAACTTGGCTTTCAGCATAAGGCAAAGATGGAAAAGGAGCAAATGACCTGAATTCAGAGGAAAATGTGTGCTCTGATCAGGAACTTCAGGTGGAATTGTGGCTGTTTATCTAACTGATGACTAGAGATCAGGAGCCATTTGAAATGAAACATTTATGCTTTGCTATTAGAAATGCATCTTTGCTGGAGGGAACACCACTGTAAAGTCTAGAATAAATTAATAGATTTTCTTTTCCTTTTAGTGTTTCTCAGCTTTCTGTCTTAGTGTACTAATATATGAGTGAGGGAATGGGACTTCTGTGCAGTATTAACATCCTCCAAGAGAATAATTTCTGTATACATATAGTGAGAAACTGTGTCCCAAGGAGAGACACAGACAAAACAAAGGATTTCAGTGTAAATGTTTGTGAATTGTGAAGTAAAGCAATCCTATGTCACCTCTGAAAATAGCAGCTAAATGTAATCTGTTTTACTCAGTGCTGCAATTTTTCAATCATTAGATCATGACTTGTTGTCCACTTGAATCCTATCCAGTAAAATAATATTAGAATAAAATTCCCTTGGTTATATTACATCTAACATTGTGCCCATCCTTTTAGTGCCTAGGTACCCTCATATAATATATGACAGTATGCAATATATAATCTCTGTTATCTGTGAGCTACTTAAATGAGGTATAGATTGTTTATAAATGCAGAAAAACTCAAGCTGACTCCAGGCAGAGACAGGTTAAATTTAGGTAGGCTTATTAATTTAGGCATAGTCCTTCTTAGAAGTGGCTATATTTTTTCCAGGACCAGCAAATCCCAAAGCAGCTTATGTGGTATCTCACAGCACAAAGCTGAAGCTCAGTAATTCCTATTAGGTCTAAGCTAGAGCTTGAGTGTTTCTGAACCATTTTATGAGGGTTAGAAATGCTGTGGAGGGAGTGGGGACACCGCAGTGTCACTCCATGTGAAGACTGTTTGGATCTTGCATGGACTTAACAGTATGCTGTAGTTATCACTACATTACCTTTTAATACTCCAGGTATCAGGAAAATATATTAATTAGTTGGATATGGGAAACTGGGGCCAGAAGTTTAGGGCTGCACCTGAGCTAAGAAGCCCACCTCAGACCAAGAATACAGAGAAACAGGAGACAAAGACATTCATGTGAATCTGAGAGGAGCCATTAGCACACCTAGATAATAAGTCCAAACTAATAAACATCAGTGAATGACCACATGGGGATCCTCTGTAACATGATTTCCCATTATTTCTGTAGTACTTGTACTACTGGGGATATTCTGATTTCCAGCATAACCCAACATGTTCCTCCATAAGTGGGAGAGTTGATAGTATTTTATATCCTTACTGGCACCTTGATATTCAAGAATAACTGATGTCACTGGAATTACACTAGCATGAACTAATACATTGGTGCAGTCATTTAAATAAAAAGAATCAAATTGTCAAGCCTGATCTGCATATCCCCACCCCCAAACCCTCACCCCTGCTAAACCAAACCATCTGAAGCTTACATGAATAAAGTATTTTGTCATCTTAGAAAGCTGCCCTTTTGACAGTTAAACCACCAACCAACCCTCCCCACCCCAGCATTTCCAATCAGACGTCTTCTCAAGCATCTCTGTAAAGTATCTGTGCAGCCCTATCTTCTGGGAAGTTTACCCAACATGTAATCACATTCAGATGGATGCGCTAATGTTTTCTATATATTAATTTTCAAAAATGTAGACACAGGACTGATTATGAACAAATGAAATCTGCATTATTTTTTTGTCTTGCTGCTGATCAACACAGACTAGGACAAACTGTGGGGCACAAATATATACTCTATCCCTTAGATAAAAGAGATATTAATTATATTGGCTTTAATGGTTTACATGATGCAGCAATATATGTAACTTTTCTGGTCCTACTGTCCTGAAGCATAGTCTTGATCCTAAACATATGTTAATAGAAGTTGATCAGAAAACTTGCAAAAAGCCCTTTGATAGCATCCCTCATCATAAACTTGTGGAGCCTTCAGGATTTAGCACTAAGCATATCTCTTTAGTCCCTAAACCTCAGTCTGAACCCTAAACCACACTATAGCCTAATGGTATCTGTCTGATGCAGAACCACCTGCTTGTGCTTCCCTAACAGTAACTCTTGCTCTATTTGCTCTTAACATCCTGCCATCCACAGCTAGGTGAGGGGCTAAAGGGTAGCAAGGGGGGATTTTCTAGAAGTTCTTACACCTCACATCACATGAATAAAATACAAATCAAAGCAAGCTTCCTTACTGTTTGTTTGCTTCTGTGTAGTGGATTGGTTTGTGATCCATCACTGGCCTTAGTCAAAAACTGAGATCACTTAGTGTAAAAAACCAGTTGAGATTGTATTTTCCAGGTTATTTTATGAAAATCTCTGCTTAATGACATTTTAAAAAAAGTGAGAAATCAAGTACTTCTGCTAATTTACTGTCAGAAGTCTTGAAACCACATCAGAGTGAAAATACTTTGACTAAGAATGGAAAAGCAAGCAAGACTCTGAATAGTTGCATAATATTGATTGTAAGTATATGCACCGTAAGGTCAGCAGTGCATTAACAGTTGATAATGACTACTATACCCCGGGGTTGTTGCAGAATTCTTTTCCAGTTGTTTATATCAGGTCTGCTTATTTTGCCAAAGGCTAGTAAACAGATGAGCATAATCAGGCTTCCACAAATAGAATCTTGTTAATAATCAGTAACAGGATGGGTATATAAGACAAAGGATAATCATATTACTGCTTAGATTTTCTCTGGACTTCTCTACTCAATTTCTAACCAATACCATGGGTAGCTCAATAGTTATGTAGCTCAATAATAATATAGGAATATGGAAATGAACATGCTGGGATCAAAACATTGACAGCCAGATACTTGTAAAGATCCGTATAGCTGTTATGTAGACTTCACAAATGTGTGCTTAAGGACTCAGAAAAGTCAATCTGTATCTGCCAAATGCAAACACTTAGCAGAGTTCCCAACTTCTGAAGTTAGGAGTGCTGACTCCTCCTGTAGTGCATAGTGAGACCCTCAGAATAAGAATCGTAGAGACTGTTAAGCTGAGCAGGAAAATAGCAAGTATGAATACTTCAGGGGAAGAATAATAACATAAAAAATCAGCTACCAACAACTTACAGACCAGAAGAATCAATGAGGTTTTCTTCTTGCCTGTGCTACCTATAGGCTGGATAAAAAGCTGAACACCAATCAAGTTAGTGGAGATAAGCTACAGCAGAAACTTACTTCATATCTTCAGCTTTATGGTAGCTTTCTGATTCAGGACTAAATGTATTTGCTTTGCCCTGTAGTAAATTGCCTTGGATTGCCTTGCTGGTAAGAAAAGGGTGATTTAGAAATTGCATGTCTGTTTCTGTTTGGACATAAATTCCCTTTTTTCTCAAGCCCCTGTTCAGTATTCTCAGAGGGTAAGAGTATCTTTCCTGTAAACACATGTTGAGATATTTTTGATTCTTTCAGCACCAGTCCGTAAAAATATCCTTATGTTCCATCTGGAAAATAATTCATATTGCTTTTTCTATTTCAAGCTGTATCAGAAGTTCAGAGAATTTGGGCTTCTGGAAAAAAAAAACAACCAAAAACAACCAAAAAAAAATAAAATCAATGATGGGATAATTTTTCGTAAGTGTAGTTCATTATTCAGCCAGCTGCATACACAGGACATCACTGCAATTAAAAGCTGTGAAAAAGTACTTTTTTTTCCTCAGCACTTGTGGCTCAAACTATTTTTGACAAATCATAGTGAAATTTGCATCTGTTATATCTTACATTTGTGATCTTAAAAGGACACTGCAAATTTATTGGCACTGTAAAGTCATACCTATATACTGCATTAAAAATGGGTCTGTTTACTTGCTTTGGCTTTGTGACAGAAAAGCAAATGTTTCAATCACTATGGAGAAAAGTACTGTTTATTTCTAAATGCACCTGTTCTTGCATAATAGGAAATACAGTTTGAGCCATGCTTTCCTGGAATTGTTGTCTGACTGGTACAGTTGTGCACTAAATCTTTGTGTTGTCTTTCAAGGGATGTTTTATTTCTTCTACTTTATTTATTTATTTTTCAAATGCCTGGCATGTTCCTCTTTACATTAGTATCCTAGCTATGTTTCCTGAGCTGCCACTGTGGATGTCTTTCAGGCCTGGACAGTAGCATCCAGTGTCTTCAAATTAGCATTCCTTGATGAAGTTGACTTAAAAGTCAAATGCATGTGACTGTGGGCTAAGTTGGAGGTAAACAAAACAGTGTTCTACAAATTATAGGACCTGCTTGGGAAGCTTTTTTGGTTCTTTGCCCTCCTTAGAGTTATTAGTTTACTTTCAATCTTAAGACTTGAGAACCAGCCTTATCATTTCTACCACTTGCAAGAGTTGTACCTCTGCCCAGTGCCACTTTCCTTACTCACCCAGAGGGTTTCAGTTTTAAAAGTTTCCAGGAAATATTAAAAAGACTTCATGATGTATGTTTCACCAAGCAAATAAAAGGAATTGAAATTCACATTTAGCTTCTTTCTAAGCCCAGAACCTTTAATGAATTCACCTCTGAATGGGGGAGTTGTTCCTGTCCAGGCAGACCCTTACTAAATCCCATTAATAAAAACAGATTTAAATAAACAAAGTGATTTCTCCTGCCTAAGTGGTAGGAAAACACACACTTTCACATTTCTTAACAAATCAAGTAAACTTTTATGTTTTTTTTACTCCAAATGCAAACAGAAGTTCATAGTTGTAAAATTTCTTGTTGAAAGTAAATTTTGATCAGTAATTGTTGGTTATTGCAGACTAAAGATCTGAATCAATTAAGAAAAAGCTGAAAAATATAATATTTTTAACTATGATTAAAATAATAGAAATGAATTTTTGTTTATGGATTTTTTTTGTTTTTCCTCTCGGATTTTGTAAGAGGTTATAAGTTCATGTTCATAAGCAAGAAATGATGGACAAACATAATAAAAACAAGCAAAAAATATGTGAAATCTAAGCAGTGAGTATGATGAATATTAAAACTGGAAAATAATTTGCCAACATTGTTGTTTTTTTCTGTTTCTTTTTTTGAAAAAAAGTTATTACTTGAAAGGACCAAGGCTGAAATTTAGCTATCAGATAAAGTAACATTGTAGAAGCCTGAGACTCAGACCTTACTAAGTTAATTAAATTACTGACTGCTACTGAATTTTTGTCGTATCTGTCAGTGTTAGGGGAAAGAGGGCTGTGAGCAAATGGCTGTGATTGTCATTCCAAGGAAGTAACTTTCAAGCACGAAGTCTAAGAATTTTTAAGAACACATGGAAGCCTTAGGGAGTGAGAGGGGAGATCAGGAGGAAGGAAAAAGAGTGGATATTTAAGTTACCTGTGCTTCAGATGTTACCAAATGGTCTGAAGGGAAAAGTGACCTGTTAGCATGGCTCTGCAACGAAGAAGTGTTGATCAGATAAGACTTGGGCAAATGTTTATGAAAGCTCAGAACAGAAGCAGACAATACAATATCATAGGCGTACCCTTGAATATTACAGGGCCTGAGATTAGTAGAGTAAGTCCTAGCCCAAATCTTCACTGTGATGCTCTGAGGAGCTGTAGTGTCTGGGAAGGCCACAGGAAGGTTATGGTTTTGCATTTGAGTTTCACTCTGTGGTGGTTTATTGAGATTGTTGGGAAATTTTGTAATACTTAGGTATTTTTTTAAAAAGTTATTTTTGAAAGTATATTTGGGTTAGGCTGAAGCTAGATTTGTACATATACCTTCTTTAAGTCCTGTTGGAAATGTGGCTAAAATTATATCATTCTGGGGGAAAATTGGTTGCAATTGGAGTTGTAAGAAAGTTGTGATTTGGTAACACAAAACTAAGGCAACATTGCCTAATGATGGAGTCATTGGATTGCATCCCAGGAGAGTTGAGCTCTATTCTTGGATTGCATGCTGACCTACTGGGTGAGTTAAGGCAAGCTGCTTGACATCACTCGATACGGCAGTTAGTGATCCTTTCGTCCTTTGAAAGACAATTTGAGTTATACTGAATAAAAGTCTTATTGTTACTTATCCTTATTTAATGTTATATTAATATTAATCAAGACAGGTATTTTCTTCCAAATGAATTCTGTTTATTTTAGAAAGATTCAGTTGCATTATTCTTGATGAGCTTTTCTGAAAATCTGTTCCTTTCATTGTAAAATAGCTTAATATTTAGCTTTTTGCACATTTATAGGTTTAAAGAGGAATAGTAAATATTAAATAATTAATTTGATTATCAATAACTATCTAAGAAGGGTAATGACTAGGTAATTAATGTTAAACATTGCAGCACCTAATTCAGCATTCAAAGACTGCATCTGCTGCTAAACTGAACAAAGTGTTGACTTAATGGACTTGAGCACTGTACCACACTTCATCCTTTGGTTCTCTGTGAAGCAGGACCTCTGGTGATGTGTGGTGCTCTTCCAAGCAGTGTCCAGTTATAGGGGGGAGGGTTATTCCAGCCATGATTTTCAATAATCAATTTAGAAGTTGCTACCATATTCAGGGAAAGAAAGACTTTTGCAATGTGGATGCAGCAAGGCTGTAATGCTTCCTGTTGAGACCAAGGACTGGTTCGGTTTTAGTGTTACAGATGGCAGACAAAATAGGGCCTCCTGTGACTAGTCATACATAATATTTTTCTATTTCTGTTGTAGTTTTGTCATAGTTCATTCTGCTGAGGGACAAACAATGAAATAATAATGATTGTGGTAGTAGTAGTAGTGAGGGCATTGGTACGTGTGTTCTGTGCAATACATACAGAGTTTTTCAAGCATAAAATCTAGTGTCACTGAAAGGAGGGCCTATTATATCTCCAGTTACTCAGATGAAGCCAACTTCTCTTTCTCTGAGGGCCACACACTGAAATTTTACAAAAGCCAGACTCAGAAAAGATACTTTACTTATCTTGGGCAACAACAAGTCTGATAATACTGTACAAGGAATTGATGACAATGGCTACTCAAGGACAATGTCCTTGTTCAGATGTTGTTAGGAGATCCCAGATTCATCACAGATGGGCAGTGTGTGCAGCAGCTTCTGAGGATGTCCCACAAGGTTTGTCTCAGCAGGCCTAGCTAATGTACTTCCTTCTATTACTGGTATTGGGACTTCTCAACCAAATCTAATCAACACCTAGTGCTGCTACTTATGTGGCATAAATACATCATGGAAATTATGGCTGGATGTATAAGAACCACATATATTTCAAAACCTACTTGCTAGTCACCTTAAACTCTTAAAATTAGATACTTCCCTGCAAATGACTTATTGGAGTATCTGTGGAAGTGCAATGCAATAAGATGAAAAGTATAAAAGCACTAAACTTAGACACATTGCCAACTAAAATGTTTCAGGAATGCTCAATTTCAAAAACAAATCCAAGGTTATTTGACTGATATGATCTGCCTAATCTGTATCTGACTCATGACAGTAATATCATGCTTATGTTTCTGAGAGATTCACATGGATTTGTTTGCTTTTTGGGAAGAGACTAGAACACTAAATTGCTGTTATAGACAAAGAAATTAATTATCATCCTACTAGGAATAATGTTCTTTAAGGTAAAATGAAAAAGTAGGTAAAATGTATCCAATGTTGGCAGTGAGGTATAGCTATATTGTATATTGCCTAAATCATTAGTGCTTAAACTATGCTTAGTTTTGCTTGCCTTTCACTATACCATCGGGGCTGTATGTTCAACAGAGCAGATGTTCTCTGAAAAGATGTGGTGAATGAGAAGTATTATCTGAATTTTGTAGGCAAAGGGAAATTTAAGAATTTTGTAATCTGCTGCTAGGGAAGTCATAATCTTATCTAGACAATATCTCTCTAAATAATGTATCTATAGATAAGATGTATATCTTAAGGGTATATCTCCTTTAAATGCCTGGAAATTTTGCCAGGGTGAACCTTAGCCATTTGCCTGTGTGTTCTGGAGGACTAGCTCCTGCTGGTCTACTGAGTAGTGAGCCAGCGGTAGCATCCAGGGAAGGCTGGAATTACTGTGAATTCTCAGTAAATTCATTGTGCCCAGAACACATTAATCTGTAGACTGGCCTCCCTGCTCTTCAGGCTCAGTGAATGACCCCACTTTGTGGGGTGGTAATTTACTAAGGAGACACTTGTCCTAGGATTTGACAAGGGTAGCCAAACTTCACTAATCCCTATCATCTCAAAACTACTGTTGAGTTAGGGAGAGGGACTCTCTCTTTTGGATGGTTTTGGTTGTTATACTTAGCTTCCTAAAAAGAAACCTTTTTCTCCCTGCTTCCTCTGGGTCAGGTGCCTGTTTTAAACTTTGATCTGGCATCTAGAATCCAGAATGATCCACAGCAACCCCATACTGTTCACCATTACAAAACCAGCTGCTTTTCTTTAAGGAGTTAACTCCAGGACTAAGCTCATGAACTATGAAGCTGATTTTTACATACTTACTTGTCATATGTAAAGAATTTCTGAGCATCTGCTGTCCCTTTTGTAGCTATGAAGATATGTTGAAATCTCTACCAAATGATCCAAATCCCCAAATTATACCTGGAAAAAATTTTGGCCAGAAAAGGTTAAACACTCAGAGAAATAGAAATCCAAATACATTTTGACTCCATCCACTTTCCAGACTGAATCTGGCATCTCTCAACACAACATAAGAACAAACTAAATCTTGTCAAAATATTAGTCTACTTTGGATGTAACCGGGGGGAAGAGGATTATGAGAATGATGGCTCAGCTCAGGAGAAATCTTCATTAATTTTTCCCTTTCTACTATAAGCACAGGTTGTACCTCAGAACTGTTTGTTTGACTTTCTGAAAACAGCATGGAATTTGCTGTTACCTCAGGCAGGGAATTTCATTTTGGTTTACATAATACTAAGGAGTGCTCTAATGAATAATACCCTGAATAACTATCGCAGCAATTCCTGAGTCTTTGAAATATCATGGTTTAGCTCCATGTAAGTTGAAGACTGTTAAGCTGGTGAAAAATTGCTGAGGGTAGAAATACATCTAACATCTTAACTGATTTGATTTCTACAAATTGCATCATATTTTTCTGAGTGAGAAACCAAAAAACACGAGAACTTTTACACCAGTATTTCCCATAACAGTCTTCCTTGCAAAATGAGAACAGCTTACTGTAGTCAGAATATTTTTTCCCTGTGCTTAGTTTTTTATTTACTATTGACCACACTGTGCCTAATTTTGTCCTTTACTAAGCAGTCTCTAATCTGATACTGTAGCTAGCAAAGTACAGATTTTGCTGGGTTTCACCCAGAATATCTTCTGGAAAATAAAATTATCATGCTAAAAATATGTCTTAAAAGATAATATCAAAGTGCTCTAAGATTGAGGAGAAATTCTATCCAAAGAGGAATTCAAACAAGAATGCATCACTTTGACATTTCCTGAATTTGTATAATATACTTTCTTTTCTAAAATCCATGGGTCTAGATCTCTGGATAACATCCATATTATACCAGTGCTGTTGGATTCTCTTTGAGAGTTATCATATGAAGCTCCAGGAGAACAGAAGGATTTGAACAGTACAGAGAAAAAAAAAAACAACGGAGTTCTTGTGATGCTGCCATTAAACATCATATCACAATATGCCTTCAGTTCTTGCATAATCTGAAATTCTGTCATTTCCTTGGCAGCGTAATTATTGATCTATGGATTTTAAAATCTCACTTGTAATCTTGGAAATAAGTGAGGAATTTTGGTGGATGACCACTTTTGCCTGCCGATCTTATTCTCATAAACAATAAGAACCAATAAAAGCCAGTGCTGAAGGTATAAAATGTAATGACAAATGTACTTTAACAACAAAGGCGTCATGTGTGCTGAATAATAGTCATGATATCATATGGCAGTATCTGTTGCAGAATCTGAAGTTTCAGAAACACATCACACGCAAGGAGTGCTTATATTGGTGTTCAGGGCTACAATCTAAGTTCTTTGTTGTCTCATCATTATCAAACAATTCAGTTTTCCAACATCTAAAATTTTTTTTATAACATCCTAGGAAAGGATAGTTTTAGACGAGCTTGAGGCTTCATAGATTAGAATTGTATGGGTTTTGGTTTGGTTTTGTTTGGATTTTTGCTAGTACACATTGCATGCAAGACTAGAGATAATTCTGGAGGAAGCAAACAAGTAGGCAATTGAAACTTATCACTGAGAGTAAAAATGAAAACTAGTGGAGTTTTAGGATCACATCCCCAGAACAGATAAGGAGAGCTACTCCTGAAAGAGTGTGTGTGTGTGTGTTTGAAAAATGTGAGATAAGGAGGGAGAACTAATGAAGAAATAAAGAATTAGTAATAAGCCATTTAGAAGACTTTGCAGATAAATTTTAAAGGACTCATTATGATGAAAAGCTGAAGGATCTAAGACAGAAGGGAAAGATTATACTTGAATGATTATACTTGAATAAAAATTGTAGCAGTCATACTTAAGATATGTGATATATGATAACAGAATCACAAAAAATCACAAAATCTTCATGCCCCAATGGATTTTATAAAGAAAAAAAATTCCAAAGTAATACCATGTATCCTAAAGAAAAGTTTATATCCTCTTCTTTAATCTTTAGATAATGAATAGACTGATTCTTTTCAGTGATTAACACTTTGGAATCATATTCTTTCATTAACTCAAGAGACTGTTATAGTAAAATCAGTAAAATTATTGTTTACTTAAGATGTATTGGCTTTCATTCTCAGGTTGGCTTAGAATGAGTTCCTTGGAGAAAATCCATTCTTTCTTAGTAGGCAGGCTCTGAAAAACAATGTTTCTTCTCCTCTGTGTGTCTAACTAGCTTTTTCATTGCAATGTAGTTTGTTTCTGCAAAGTAAAGCAGAATGAAAAAAATGCTTTTCTTCTGTAGGGGTCTCTGTGAAGTGAATAACTCTCCTTAGATCATTCATGAATGTCAAAGTTTTTATGACAAACACATTCATGGACTCTTTGGTAAAACATTACTTGAATAAGACCTCCCTATCAACCACTTAGGTTCAAACATGCTATCTGGCTTTTCTATATATTCAGAGTATTTGGCACTGTAAAAATTGCCAGGAATTCCCAAGATCTTTTTAACTGTGATTGTGACAACACCCAATATGTACAAACTACTCAGAACTCTCAAGAACCATGGAAATGACTTGTATTATTGACTAAAGTTACAGTGTTTGAGAGTGATAGTATTTAGGAGTTGGCCAGACATCAATTGTATGCTCTTCTCATGCAGTTCAGTCACTCCAGTGACTCAAAAATATCAGATGAGATAAATATGCTGAGGAAGAAAGTGGAGGGAAATCATACTGTCCAAAAGACAGACAGAAGAGGAAGAGTTGTTGGAGCATGCAAAAGTAGCCAGATTCCTGTCTGCTCGGCACAAGCAAAAGGGAGGAGAAGACTGGTGATATGATGTAGTGCCACAGAGCTGCCAGTCAGAGTTGCGGATAGATAAAGTGGAGGGGGAAATGAGGCAGGGGGAACCAGCTGAGGTAGGAGGAGGTAGATAGCATGAGACTGCAATGACCCTTAGCTACCAAATGCGGGGTGGAGAATCTGATATCAAACATGCAAGTTATACTTGAGAGGGGGATCTAGGGAGAAGTGTACTTCCAATAACACCTGAATTGTGTCCTGTTCAATGCTCTAATCTGATGTTTATAAGAGAAGAGAGGATGAGGACTTCTCACATTTTCACGTTTTATAGGTCATTGCAGCTTATTTCAAAAAGTTAGAGGGTACACAGGAATCAAATATGTTGGTGCTTTTCACTAATGACTGGAGCAGATGGCAGAAGTGTTAAGTTACAGAAAGAGGAGAAAAAGGAAAGAGCTGGTAGCTTCTGTGAAATGACAGACATGTTATGTTCCTTGCATCTGGTCCTATCCCCTTCACATTGCATTGTGAATATTTTTGCCAAAAATCAGTTCCATTTTGTAAGTTTAATTTTCATCTGAATGTGCTAGTTTCTGCAATTGCCAGAAAAGTTGTCTCACATTAAAAATACAATTTCTGGTCAAATCCAGAGAAGCTTGCCCGGAGAACAGCCCGCCACCAATGAGGAAAAGAAAATGAGTTAGATGGAAGGAGCTGGTATTGAGCTACCGGTCAGAATCAAGCCTTGTGGAGCCATGTCAAGCTGATTAGCTTGACGTTTATTTATCCTAAATGGATGTAATCACTTACACAAGGCTGAGATTTCCATGCTTTCTGACAGGAAGCTTCAGCAGTCTCAGAGTTGCCTACTGCAGCATGGAAAGATTTCTTTAATCTTTTCCTGCTTTTCTATAATTTTTAGAATTAAGCTACATTGCCAGTGAAAATGAATGGGACAAAGGGACATGAGAAGCCTACTCCTATTCAAAAGATGGGAGTTAGCCTTCTAGCTTCTCTAGCTCCTTTTGAAAGAAGTGCCTTGCAGTGATATGCATCCAAAAATACCAAATCCAAAACCTGTTATCATTCTTAGTAAGCAGCAGATAGTTCTAGTTCTAGGATTTCCTGAACTGTCTGGCTTTGCCTGATTTCCATCTGGTTTCAGACATCATTGTAGATTTAGATAAGGGTCAGATAAGCATCCATATTTTCATGTGCTTAATCAAATTTGGTGAGGTTTATTCCTTTACTTTCCTTTTGTAATTGTACATTGAAGACTATATTAAAGAAAAAAAAGCTCTGAAAATTTCTTTGCTCTTTACTCATTGTTCAAGGTAACAGGATAGTCATGATGGGACTTACAAATACCTGCTGAAAATTCATTTGCATTCTCATCTGTGCATTAGACTGTTGGGAAAAAAAATACGATAATCCTAAGTGAATCTGACACCAAATGCTCATGATGCAGATAAAAATTTTCATCACTATTTGATTCCTATGTGTCCATATTTTCTTTTCCCACTCAGTAATGTCAAAAACTACAATATTTTTAGTAACTCTGGGAAAAGGAGGCTGCATTTTGAGCAGTTAAGACCGTAAAAAATGTACCTGCAGACCAAATGTTTCTAACAAGGCTTGGAAGTGTTAGTGAATATGCCAGAGATCTCTGCTGTCTGTTATCAAACTCAAGCTGTAGCACAGCACTTAACCTTTACCAACTCTTTACCACAAACAGTATTTTTTTTCTATATCTTCAAATTCCAATCAGTGTTCTCTTTATAATTGTATGGCTGCTACCCAGAGAATAAGATTCTCCTTAGTTTTCTGGGGGAATATTTTAAATCACATTTCTAAGATGTGATTTTATGTTTCCTTACTGTACAGTTACCATGCTGTCTTCCAGTCATCACTCATTATTTCATGAAACAAATAAAACTGTTGGGGCCAGATGCTATTATGAGTATCAAAGGAAAAAAAAAATCACAGATTGACCAATAAATAGACATTGTTGAAAACTATTTCGAAGAAAAATGATACAGCATTTGCAGCATCACAGTTTGGCATCCAAGGAAGCATGAATTAGAAGAAAGAAACAGTCAGAAGGTGAAAATATTGTACAAGAATATTCACTCAGATTCACCCAGAATTAATTCAGAAAAATGTAAGTTAGTCTTCTACATATAATGAGCTTTCACTCTACTCTTATACAGTTCTTGGAAAATGGTATTAGAATAAGTTCTAGGATGCTTTGATTTTGAAAATTCCATTATTGTAATCATCTAATTGCTTCTCTTTCTTTGGAAAAGCTGTTTTATTACTACCAGGTTAGTCCCATAAAGTAAGGATCAAAATCTTAATATTGTTGGTTCTGTATTTCATGGGAAATTGAGGGTGTGTCTGTGTTTAAGTTTCAAGGGATAAGTTTTGTGTGTTGTGTCAAATCTTTCGTAGGCTCTTACAAAACAGTTGCTTAAGTTATATTCACTTACTGCTGATATCTTCACCATTTTGTCATGATTCCACAGTACATTTGTAATAGCAGGCATGTAAATGAACCTCTTGATTTTATTGAATTAGCCACGTGCTGGAAATCAAGCCAAACACTTCAGTTGTTTAAGACAACATGTTCAGGTTGATTCTAGTAAGAGAATGAGAGATCAGAATCAAATCTGGCTCTCCTGCACGATGACATAAATCTTTCAAATCATTAGGTAGGTACCATTATTAAAAGATAACATTAATGATAATAACATCTCACTGTAGTAATCCTTGTTTTCATGTACTTCTATCTGATGACCAGAACAGGCTTGTACTGAGTAATTTGACAACAAAGTCATCATGTAGCAAACCTTAAATTCTTTGAGTGAAAGAAAATAGTTTTTTTGAAATGTACTCATTCACATATCTTTCCAACAACCTCACTGTAAAAAAGATCATGAATTTATGGACAATATCCTTCATATCTTAAAAAACATCTGAAGTCATTATTGGCTTATAATATGAACTGAATTGTTTGGGGTTTTTGTTTCGATTGTAATTTGCAATGTGTTAAAACTTAACAATACGCAAACCCACACTAATTTCACTATGAGATTACTATGTGTGCAAGTGCACTTTTTAGAACCCTTTTCCTTTGTTTTATTTCAATAATTATTTTATCTGGCTCCTTTTCTTCTCAGGTGTACCAAAATTATGTCCAAACTCTAGGATATAAATAGGTGGCATAAAACTAATCATAAATCTATTATGCTTCTTTTATTTCTGTTGGTGGAGGGGATATGGAGGATAAAATTCAAAGAAAAATTGATTTTTATATTTTAGACTAATTTTAATATTCTGTTAATCTATTAAATATTTTAAAATAAGAAAAGCAGAAAATTAAATATCAAAATGGAGAAATATTTAGCTTTTTATGTCATTGAGCAGATACACAAATACAATTTATTTCTGTTATGAATTATGCACAAAAAGTGCCATCAGCTTATCAAAGAATAATATTAAGCCTTTTAATAACAACAATAGGATTAATTTTATCACTTGTCTGAATTTAATACAATATTTCTATCTTTATCATTACCTAATACATAATTTTTGTACATACTAATGAAAATACCTTAGGCTACTTGTTAAAAAAATAACTATGTGCATCCCAGTCTTGTACATTAGAGTGAGTGTGAGTCATCTGCCAAATCAGTAAAAATGATGGAAAGGACTGAAATGTGGTTGCACTAAGTCTTTCACCGAATTGTAGTTTAAAAAAAAAAAAAAGTAGTAGTAATAACTTTATAATGGTTTTTTTTAAAATACAAACATATTTTAGCACTCTATAATGACAGATAGAAATGGCTAACTGAAAATAAATAAGTCATAGCATGCAACATTTGTATTTTTTTTTCTCGGGGGAAATTACTAGACATTTATTGTCCTTCTTAGAGTCTGAAAAAAGAACAGATCTCTCAAACAGCTTTCCATGCTGCTGTGAATCACAGACAAAACAATTTATTCAAATATCAGTATGGAAAGATGGGCATTTGGTTGTCATTCTTTGAATTTCTTGATGGGCAAATTCAAAAGAAAAGTCCTCTATACACTGGCTTATAGAATATATTCAAATGTTTTTTTTAATATGTTACTAAATAAATGTTATTTTGTATTATCCCAATTCTTTAAAAGTCTTATTTGTCAGGGACAAATTTGTTTAAAATACAGGGACAAGTTTGTGGGGTTCTTTTTTCTTATCTTCAACCAATTAGGGAGAAAGAGTTTGCTTTTACATCACCTTCCATTTTCATAGACCAAATTATTAAGAAATGCAAATTAATTTAATCTCAGAACACACTTTAAGAGCTAAAGAGAAATGGAGAAATGAAAGATCAGATTTTTAGAAATCAGGTGATATTTTCCATCATTAGCATGTGACATATTTAAAGTCAACTTAGATTTGTGTTGATCCAAGAACCTGATAATTCACACAATTTGGTTACGTGATGGTTACACTGGTTCAAGGAGGTGTAGTGTAGTGTTATGAGAAGGAAATCCATTCAAAGTTACTACATATGATGAATCTGCATGTGGTTTCAGGAGACCGAGCTTCAAATTTTGGAGGCTGTTATGATATTCAGGGAAGTGTTGCAAAATGTTTGTACTGTTCTTACAGTCTTCCTTGCATTTCCACTTCTGACAGTATCACAGATTGGGCTATGTGGCAAAGCTGGAATAAAAAGTCCCTACTTTGTAACTCCTTGTTTCAATTAAATCTTTAACACTCTTCTTCCTCCCTCACATTTTATATGTGTAACAAGATGATGATATGGAACTCTGGCTTTGCACTGACTTTGTACTTTTCCAATTACAATGTTCTTCCTGAATTTAGGACAGTTTCGCGTCTGCACAGGAAAATAAGTGTGTTACAAGATTTAGAATTTTTACATATCCAGAAAGAGCAAACTCTCAACACCCTCTTAGTCAGTAATCTTGTCCACCAATATCATACCTGCAAAGACGATTGGCTGTTGGCTCAACTGTGTACAGCAGTTTCAAATACATTTCCCAGCAGACAACTAGTGAAAAACTTTTCACTTTGATGATTCTTAAAAAAATTGCAATTTATTCTAAAGACAGAACTTCATAAATTTGTGGGGTTGTTCTGTAATGTTTTCCATCACTTCTGTACATTTGTTTCTATTGCTTTGGAGTTGTTTCTGATATCACAGAACTGAAGTTTTGGGGTTTTTTTAAAAGAGTGCTTTAAATTAGAAGGACCTACATTACTGAAGGTAACCACATTATAACAACATCTCTGATTCTGTGTGTCTCTTGTAACTTTATTCTAGGTCTGTCACCAGTGAACAGGAAAAGCTGTCCTTTGGCTGTATGCTTAGATTTATAGCCAAAGTATGAATTTATTAGAAGCCTCTGACACATTTGTCACATCTGTTATAATGGAATTCTTTCAAGGCAATGATTAGCAGACACATCCCGCCTCCCTCCCAGATTTGCAGCTTAGTTGATTTCTTCTGTTTAAAATCACTAAGTTAAGAATTTTCACAGTGCCATTGCCAAAGGTTGAACTATATAAAGTGTCAGTGTCCCTTTAATGCCTGGCCCTGTCTACAGTGTGTAAGGCAGAAACAGACTGTAATTTTCAAGTGCAGTCAGGAAATGATGTGAGGAGAGAGGTGAGCTGTCCTACTTAATCAGTGTTAGACTTGAACTATATAAGATATTAATATCTCACCTTCCCCCAAATCCCAGATCGGAACTAAAAAGCAAATTCACTCAAATTATTCAGCATGCTAGAATAATCAATGCTCTGAGACATTAAAAGTGAAGCCCTTCACTTTTGTCTTGTGTTTTTTTATGTTGAATATATATATGTACACACATACAACAATAAAAGTTCCCTTCTGCCTTTGTCTTTTGATTTTAAGTACCACAAGAACATTTTAAAGGTTCAGTAAACAAATGATGCTGATTCATTTTCTGGAGGGATGGAGTCACTGAATCTCCTTGTCTTAGGCTGTGGTGTTGGTTCTGTTCATTAATTATTGATTTAAGATTTGAAGTGGGAATGGCTCCTCTGCCATGCTAATTATAAAAGAAGTGCAAAATCATAAACGGTGTGTGCATTACATGAAGACTACAGATTCCTTAAAAGAAGGAAAATAATAAGAAGAATGGTTGTCTTGATGCACTGTGGAAAGAGTACAGGAAGAGGTGCAAAGGCTGGAAAGGCAGGAAAAGGAGCCAATTGCTCTCAGAAGTGGTTTTAAAGATTGTGCAAATACACAATACTGTATAGCAGTCTCACATTAGATGATGCAACTAAGTGCTTCAAGATTATATCTAGGGGACTGTCTTAGAGATCTATACCATTCTTGAGAATAATCATCTACTTTATCCTGCCTACACAGCCAGAATTTACTTTGGGGATCCTGGAATGTATCTGAAATGGTTTAAAGTAATTTTATATTTATGTATTTTAAAATACAATAATATTTCCCTTATTATTTGAGGCTTATACTTTTAGAATACAAAATTTAGCACTATAAATAATCGAAAGAATCCACAAGCTCTCTGTGTGCATTTTAGTAAAATGAGGATCTCAGAATTTGATCAGAATTTGATTCTGGCCTGCAGATGTTACACAGAGTATAAAAATAAATAAATAAATAAATACAAACACATGTGTAGGTGGAACTGAGCAAGATTTTCCACTGAAACAATATTTCTGGTTGTTGGAAATGGTCTGGTGCAAGGTACTAAATCGAACACCTTTCACCTGTGCTAGCCATTTCCCACCTCATATCCAGGCACTGAGGAGAAAGATTCAGTTGACCTTAATCCTCCTGTTTTTTTTATCCAAGCGCTCAAAAACTCTTAAAGATTTTTTTTTGTGGGTTTGCTGTGAGTTTTACATAATTCTCTTTATGTCCAGCATCAGTTTATAAAATGCCCTGAAAGCAAGACATCTCTTAATTCTAAGCAAATCACAGAATCACAGAACCACAATTTTTAAAAGGCCATAAACTTTAAATTGCTTTCTCCTTAAGACAAGGATTTTATCCTTTGCTTTTTTTGTTATTGTTAATTAAAACTAGTAATGTTTCTGGAGAAAAATATAAATACAAAAACTGTAAAAAAGCCATCATTTCCTTGAGAGGTAAATATAAAAACATTATGAGGATTATTAATCTTGAAGGATGTTTTATAGATATGAGGAATACCAGTGACTAGAAATAATTTTTTTTTTTAAGCTATTAACATAGTATATATCCAATGAGAAGACCCAGAGAAGATCTGTGCAGGGACAAGTGTGAACAGTCTTGTTTTACTTTACGTAGATCTGAAACTGGTCTAGACAAAGTCAAGTTTTGATCTGCAGGCAGTGTTACTGTGGACTGCTCCTGAGCTAATACAGCCCAAAAGAAAGGCAGTGTGTGTTAATTTATGCTCAGTGACACGTTGATATGGTTGTGTGCATGGAGATGATACATCTGACAAAATGAACACTTGTACTCTGAACTCATCCGTTGAGTCATGGAGTCAAGTTCCAGGTCAGACTGAATGCACCATTATTTATGCTACATGATTTTTAAATGTTGTAAGTTATGATATTTAATATGTATTGCATGTAAAAATATATGCTGTATTATAGTTTTGGCAATTTGTTAAATTTTAGATAATCTTGGCTGGGAAAAAGTGAATCGATGATATTTATAATAGGTGAGAAGGAAAAGAATTCATGCTATTTAACTGTAGGCCTCTAGTTTGCTTGTCTGACAGAGGAAATTAAAACCTGTGGAGGATCTGAAATGTATTACCGTGCACCAAGGGAAAAGTCTGTACAGGCTTCTGAACAGCAACCACTGTTGGTTTCTTCATAGCATTCACTGATCATTTGCAACAAGCTTAGATTTTATCAGACTTTATCAAGTCATCCAGAAATTTTCTGCTTTGGAAGTGTGTTTTGTGAGAGACTTGCTGTTTTTACATTACTGTATTTTCAAAGAATCTTCTTGCCTTTCCTCTGAGTCCAGGCAACAAGATTATGCTGTTTACTCACATTGAGTGACACAATAATGCATAAGGGTCGTTTGGGAGCTCTATAGATCCCATTCAACATGTGGGAAGCTATCAGAACATCTCTCTGCATTTACTGCAAAAAATGGATGCAGAACAGGACATTCTTTAAACGTCATGTGAAGGATTCTCTCCACTGTTTTTATTTTTCATTCATTTTACTTACACTTTGCATGAGATTGTGGATTTGATGCAATACCGGTGAATCAGTGGCAGTTTTAATGCTTGGCTTATTGAAGGCAGTCAGTTTTCCGTAGTGCTATGTTTGTATTTCAAATACTGCTGAGTCACTAAATTTACATTCTGAAATGCTATTTATTTTTAGTAGCACATTGACTCCACAATTCAGTTATTTGTCTGTCTCTTAAGCACATATAGGAACAAATTCACTATGTAATCAGACTTTGAAAGTTTGTCCTACTGTACCTCAATACTTTGAGCTTATCACATTCCAAACAGTTCTTTTTGAACAGAATTTTGTATTTTATTGCGATACAGTTTTTGTATGACTTTTCCTTTTTTCTAATGGAACAGTTTTTTTTCTGTGGTCTGTAGATGCCTCCAGTCAAGAGGTCTGTAAAAGTTTGCTACGGAGTAGTTTCTTGTCAGTAGGTTTACATTTGTTACACAGAGGTCCAGATCTCTACTGAGAATTTTTCTTCTACTCTTAAACAGAAAAAGGCTTAAATATGTCTAATAATTTATATATATCTAGAAAAGACTATTTATGTACATTTACTAGTGGTTTTTATAATTTTTTTGTAATTTATCTCTATTTATAAGTGAGAGAGAAATTAATTTCAAATAAAGGTAAAAANTCAACCAGTTCACGATCCACCCCAAAAGTTGTCAGTTAGTCAGTTAGTTAGTTAGTTAGTTAGTCAGTTAGTCAGTTAGTCAGCAGAGAGAAATAAGCATTGCAGGGTGTAATTGCGACCATAAAGATCATGTCTAAGAGAAAAACTAACCAGAGAAAATAGGTCTAGCAAACATATTTTCTTTTACCTAAACTGGAAAATATTTTTTTCGTTTAGTTCATTGTAGTTTTGATGTTTTTCTTAAAATTTCTATAAAAGTAAGTTGAAACACACTTCAATGCAAACATTTTAGAAATATTCATTTAGAAACTGTCTAGTTAACAAATCAGTGAATCTAAGAAGGTTTCGTAAACCTTTTCCATTGGTCCCCAACTTTGGTTTCTTATTTGGATAAACTATTTCTCCCGCACAATTACAGTCTTGTTGCTTCTCTGAAACTCAGTTCAGGAAATGAAAGCCAGTAGCAGAACAGTTATAAAGATCATTACATTGGGATGCCATAGGTTGTCATATTACACATCTGTACAATTCTTTCCCCTTCAAATCAGTTCTGAATCTGTTCTAGGGAGTGCATAACAATATCACAGTTAAAAATCTGGCATACTGTGTAGAAATCGCAGCCAAATATGCTGCCGTTCTGCTTCCATGTAAGCCAAGAACCATGGCCAGATTTTCATCTCTCATTCATCATTTGCCTTTGGTAGCATGATTCCTACTGCTGGAAATAACTACACTACATACTGCTGCAGACAGGGATAAACTATTTTGCTTTATATGAAGAGAAACATTTGACACACTTTCAAGCATTAGATATGGTTTACAGAAATGTCATACTTTTGTAATCTCCATGGGGTTTATCTTTCATTGGTATAAATTATCACTTCATTGACCTATTCCATCTTTGTCTGTAAGGCAATAGATAATCTGTAAGGCAATAGATAATTTTCTATTGGTGAATATTTGTCTGGAATTCTTTTTCTTCTTGGCTTGGTATCTTCTGCCCTGGATAAGTACAGACCCCTGTATAAATAACATTACTGATAAAATAGCATTCCAGTAACAATTTTTGTTAAAAATTAAACCACAAATGCTCTGGGTAGCAGCATAAATTTCTGATTACAGAAAACAGATGAGAACCTAAAACAGTACAGGGTAAACCCTTTTACTGTGAAAAATAAGATGCAAATTTGTACTCGATACACTAAGTCCTTACTTTTCATGGCATGTGAGGAATGTCTCCATGATTTGTCAAATACATACGGGGTGATCTGGAAAAAGGCCATCTGCCCTGTGGTGTAACGCAAATAAAGACAGCTATTGCACTCAACAACACACATGACTAAAAGAATCTAACCCCCCTGAGATCCACTTGGAAATGTGATTACAAGAAAATTGGGTTGCTTTGCTGATACTCATCACTGCAGAGAAAATGTGGTGAAAGGACAATCAAAAGCAAGACCAAGATAACTGTAGAATGGAAAAGAAAGAAAAATGTTTTTATTTAGCTATATTTTCTCTATCTATGTGTTGTGCTTTGTAAAACTCTTCCCTGTACTTATTCACAGGATGGTTCATACCCATTACATGTAACCACGTATTGTGGGTTTATGGAGGCCACACCCCAAAGAGATGTCATCACCGTTCTTCCACTGTGGCCCTGCTCCACTCAATACATCCTTGAGGCCTGTGGTATCATGGCTGCTTTCTTCTGTAACTCACACAACATACTTCTGCTCTTTCTTTTTTTTTCTTTCTGTCTTTCTATGAAGTGTATCTATTATGCCTCTCACTGACATCTCTCCATACCTTAGAGAGATGGATTTTTACAAAATATTTTCCCTTGTCTCACAAACTCGCAAAATCAAAGCTCTCACCATCCATACTTCTTACAGGTGCCACCCTGGTACAGACTCTTAAACAGCTCTTATCTTACGTGCTAATCGTCTTGGTGATTTCTTTTTACAAAACTTAAACACAAATCCGAATTTAGTGCAAGCTTTATTTATATAAACATTGTAAGTAAATATATGAGAAAAACCTTTGAGAAGGATTGTGTGTGTATCCTCCTTTCATTCCTGGCAGGAACAGACCAGTGACCAATTAGATGTCTGCTCAGCAACAGATAGTTGCTTCCACTAGGCTAGATGCTGGAGAGCTGCTGAGATGCTCATGCAGAGGGGCTTATCTCAGCACCTCTGAACCGATCTTCAGATTCACACACACTTTGGTTGGACAAGGAGAGGAGGCAGAATTATGCTGGACTAATGGCTTTGTCATTCTCATGCTCTGAGTAAGGCAGCTTTAACTTACCTCTGTATGTGGTAGAGGCTGTCTGGTAGTCTCCAACCACAAGCTCAGCATAAGTAGTGAAGATGATTCAGTCAGAGTCAGATCCTTCTCTTATCTTCCCCAACTCATTTTGGGTGATAGTAAACATACCTCTTTCTTGGGTGAGACACCTTGGTCCTCACTGTCTGAGTGAGGTTGTCTTGAAAAATGAGTGATCTCAGAAATGGGACATTTTTTAATGTCACAATGCCGTGCCTTCTACGTTGCTAGGGAGCTGGCATGAGAGTGTTCAGGTGGTGACCCTGGTGGCATAATGCCCGGAGACTATGCTAGAGAAGTATGCCAAAATGGCATGGTTTCACCTCTGTTGCTTTTTGGAAACATTACCTGAGAAATGCCATCTGGGAATTGTTTGGGAATGTTTAGTTGTGAATCATAAGCAGGCCAAAGGCTGTTCCAAAAATTTAATCATATGAGCAATGACCTTGCAGCAAGTTGAGCTCACACTCCGGTCATGTTTAATTTACCAGTACAGATATAGGTTCTTCTTGACAAATGTTAGTTTTGTCAGTTTTTTCTGATAGATTTCAGCAATTTTATGCAAGTTTTACCTGGGAGAAAGCTGCTACTCTTTTCCTCATTTCTGGTGGTAATTCTGAAATAGCATGGGAAAAATGTTACATGAAGTAACTGGATTGTTCATGGGGCTTGCTAAAGGAGGTTGCACTGGATTCTTCACTGCTGGCCTTAACACAGAGGGTAGACATGGGACAGGTACAGAATTACTCCTTTCTTTGTTAGTATTTCAGTTGCTAAGGAAAAAGAATTATGAGTAGAACAGAAGATTAGAAAAGCAAGGGTGGTCACTGTTTGCTCTGCAGTTTTCTTAGGGATAAATGGATATATCCATTCATATCCACCAAGTCTGTCAAAGTGAGAACACAATAACTGATTGCTTATAAACTTTCTTCTTTATTTAATTATGGTGAATATTCAGTTTTGCTTTGCTTTTAAATCAAAAGATGGGATGCCACTCCTGCCTCTTCCATTGTTTGTTCTGATTGTCAGGATTGATACTATTTCTGTTTCTTTATGAAGTATATGGAAATTAATGATCAGAGAATCCTTCACTCCCTTCCCAAGATCTTCCATTTGGTCAACTTCAAGACTTAACTGTGTTTTACTTGTCCATCTGTTAGATCTCAAAGAAAACAAATTAAAGCAATTACTAAATGTTTGCCATTTTCATTTTAGAAATAAGTTCATGCCCCTTCAGGGCTTAGGGGAATAAGACATATCTAAAAACATACTAAAGTGAAGATCAAAGCATACCAAAAGGTGAGCAACTGAAGTGCCTAGAAGGCATTGTCTCAGACAAAAGGGTACATTGCTGTGACCACAAACAACTGAATTGTCTGAAAGTGTGCTAAGATCTGTGGGCTATTTAGTTTCCTATTAAGTGATCTCATGACGCTTCCGATAGACCTCTAGTCAGAGTGCTGTAGCTAATCTTGTGATAAGGTTAATGTCGCTACAAGCACATCTCACTACTTCAGATAATGTAATTCAGTAAGTAATATATTAGAAAGTATAGGTTAGATGTGAATTTTCACTTTCATCAGCCTCTGGATGAGTGCTTTGAGGGGTTTCAATTTCACTCATTGACTGAGTGCTGAGGAGGTCAGAAAAAACATGGGCTGTGTGAAAGTAGCTGAGAGTTTTTAATATAACCTTATTAATATCAAACCTTGAGAGAGAGAGGAGTGTTTATCATGTCCAAAATGCTTCCAGCCACAAAATGTGGAAGGGAAAGGCAGGCCTTGTAAGTAGCTACCACCTGTCTCTATAGACAGGCTGCTGGCAAGGTCACCTTGGCTGATAAAACGGACTGTTCAGCCATCCTTGTGACATTCAGGTAGTATCACTATGTATTAATAGGCTACATTTTTGTCAAGTAAAGAGCCATTCAAAGCTTGCTTTGTGTCTGAATATAAACATATTTTTATTTTATAAAAATAAACAGAGAAATAGTGGCAATTGGTTTATTTTGTAGTTAAATGTGTCAAATTTATGGAAAATCCTGTATTAGCTTATGAAAAAAAATTCTTTATATGGTGCACTTGAATTTGACTCTTCCTCTGAAGGGACTGTTTTTATTTTGGTTTGGGCTTAGGCTTTCAGAATTTTGATATTATCTGATACTGACTGTAAAATATTTCAAAGTTTATCAGTGGCTTAGTTGAGCCTTTAAACAATTATGATGGAAGATGGATGGCAGATTTTTAGTTCTTTATCCATTCAATCATTTGAATGTCTTTCTAATACATGTCGGATGAATTGCATGTTACTGGCTTGATACAAAACTTATGTTATCTTGCAATATCTAGTGCAGACTAGAAAATGATAATTGTCTTACTTTCTTTAAAAATGATAAATTGCACGCAAATTGTAGTAACAATGTAAGTTGGTTTTATTTTCAGTTCTTTTTCTCTTAGAAAAGTGCGGCTATGTAATTCAGATGCCCCAGATAGTATATACATTTTATCTGAAAATCCAGCTTTACCTTTATCACTCTGCTTTTGGAAGCTACAGACCCAAAGAACATCGCTTAAAACTTATCCCTTCTTTGTAGTATAATTTTTAGGATGGTTGTACCAAGAAAACTGCAAATTCAAAACATTTTAAGTCACTGAAAAGATATTTGGTGATATTTTTCTCAAAACATTATTGTACCATAATGTTATCCAAATGCTCAGGGCTGCAATGCTTCAAATGTCCTGCTTCCAGATGTGCTGAACTCCAAGTATAATTAGTGTAAATCCATGGTATGTCACCACTGAACTTTGTGATCTCGTGACCTGAGCATCAACAGAAGGACACAGGTCTTGAGTGAAGCCTGCTAAAAGCAACAAGCTCAGCCCTGGGCTCTGAAAATGAGAAATTGAGTGCATGGGTGACAGTGTTTCCAATGTGCGTGAGCTTTCAGATATTTGTTGTCTCTGTTGTGCTTAGCCTTAGATTTTTTGAGAGTTAAAAACAGAGAAAGTGACTATAGTTCAGTTGCTAGGACTTGATCTACTGAAGAAAATGTCTCCTGACACTACTTACAGAAAAATATAGTGGCTACAAACAGGGGTTACAGAGAGAACACCATTACAGAAGAGTACAAAATAAAAGCACTGCCCTAGTATACAGGAAGCAGAGGTTTACGTTTGTCATCTCTGACAGTGATCTGGCAATTAAACTGATATTTTAGAGATATGGTCTTACTGTTCTCTGACTTTACTCAGGAATTCCTCCTTGACAAAAATATTACAAGCACTCCTGTGAAAATCAATAGGATTTCCATGACACTGGCACAAAAGGGAGTGTTCTGACAGCTTGCGTATACAGCTGGTGCCCTTGTTTACTTATTATGTGCCTTTCATAGTTAAATTCACTAACAACAAACTATCAGAATTAGCAACAAGTATCAAATCATCAGAGATTTTTATCTAGTAGCAGTGGTGATGAGCTTGAAGTAATAGTACCTGATATTGGGCATTTTCATTATCGTTGGCTACAGCTTTGCAGGGAGGCTGTCCTGACATGCTGTCACTGCTGTCATGCTGTTGCCTGAAACCCCTGTGTTATGATATACATGAGTTCTGGGATGCTTACCAATATAAGCACTACACTTCAGATTTACCCTATTTTCCTCAACCCTATGTGAGGCTCTGATCTGCTGCATGCCACAGTACTTATTCTGAAACAAAGTTTGCTGAACCATTTTAAGTTCCTTAGCATAAAAATCATACAGCTGTACATAGCCCTACATCTGTGCTATCCCATTTAAGCAAAGGCATTCCTGAATACCATGTTCTCCTTTTATTCACAAAAAAATGGTTCTAAAAATATTTAAAGATCATTTTCCTTCTCTGATAGTGATAGTATATGTATGCCAGCAAAAGATCAGGGAGGGTGGAGGACTATTCTTTAAATAGCGGTAAAAACATTTTTCAATTCTTGAAATTTTTTCAAAAGCCACTTAGTAAATTTCTTTTTCTAAACCCGTGACTGACCTTGCAAGTACATATACACAGAAAAAAATGGTCTGGCTGACCTACATATATTACACTGTTGTACTTATAAATGGTGTCCAGTAAAAGAACAAATAACTACTGAACATGTACCTGACACCACTTCTGTACTACTAGTGAAACAGAGCCAGAGGTTGCTCCCTGATATACATAACATCTGGCCCTGTAGAGGTTTTTTTTTGTCCAGGACAAAAATATAATTGTGTGTGCATTTGGGTGGAAGGAGTAGTTTTAAAGTTTTAATATCATGAAATAATGTGAGGACTGTGTGAAACTCAGAATAGGTGTTATGTGCTGTGGGATGTGGCTTGCAGATATACGGGGATGTTTAAGGTATTAAATCCTACTGGAGTATTGCTGGAGGATTACGCGGAGAGAAAAGAGCCCAAAATTGGTCTTTCCTCTTCTATACAGGCTACCAGGAACTGTCTTTAGCGTATACAGTCTCAGCTGTGCCTGAGGATTTTCCAGGAAGAAAGCTTGTTGAGACAGGTCAGTGCAATACAGGAAAGCAGGTTACTAACAGAGCTCTCGGAGTTGAGAGGGCCCTCATGATCCAATGTGCCCTCCCAGCTTTCTGTTTTATGTAGTCATAGATGTACTATGAGAGAGCAGTTTTCTTCTATACTGAAAATGAAATTATATGTCTAGATAAAGCCTGATATTTTAACTGTGGATATAATACTGTATCTACTGAGCTGGTGTGACCTAGCATCATAACATGCCATACAAAAATGTTGAAGGTAACCCTTTCTCTGGGTGTCATGTTAGTCTAGGTGCAGTGATGCAGTGACTGTATTGCTTATTTTTGTAGTAGTTGGGTATCTTTGCACAACATTGCACTGAGCCAAATAAGCATTACAAAATGCCCAATGAAAAGGAATAAATGTCTTCTCCTCTCTCTTGTGCTTTCCCTACATAAGTTGCTCTAGTGTTTCTTTGCAAGGTTTAGTTTCTCTCCCAGTGGATTTCTCCCCAGACTCTGTGCCCATGCTGTCCTGCCAGGGGCTGTTTCTCCTTAGGCTAATCCAGCAAAGAGACTATAAATCCCACAGTTACAACTATGGTGTTTCGGACTGGTAGATTAAACACTGACCTTTTAATGTGAGACTTTGCCTAAGATTCTTAACTGTAAAGAGTGCATTGTGACATTTTAAAAAGTAAATGTCAAACATGGAAGTAATGGAACATACACAGTACTGTTACAGAAGACAGAAGAAGGTTGAAGGCCTCATTAATTTATCAAGAATAGGTGACACCTCAGGTGTACATAAATTCCTACAGAGTAGAACTGGAAAATTAACCTAGTACTAATCTAATGATAATACCAAAGCTTTCCTATTAGGAGCCAAGTGTAAAGATATAGTTCTCATACTGTCACAGAAAATGTTGTGTATATGGAGGGTTTAATAAGTTTTAGATTGTGTTAAAGCACAAAGAATTCTGAAAACAAGAATACAGCAATGCTCCACAGTGCTATAGTTTTGAAATACCATTGTATAATTTAATCTGTGACACTGTGGTTACCCCTTAAAGAACATAAGGTGTATTAAGCAAAACCAATTGCAAAATTATCAGCTAGGTTTATAAACTCTCTTTTCTCATACTTTTTAGTATTTATGTGTTTTCTGGGCATCATTTTAAGACAATAGGTAGTCTTGAAAGAAAAATTCAGCAACATGCTAGTATTTGTTCAATAATTTGACAAGCAAACCCTTCGCCAGCATAGCATCATATTTATGCACAGATAGTAAAAAGCTAGCAGTTAAATAAGTTATCAGTAGCATAAAGAAGTAATATGTGTGAGGTTACTCTGTTTTCTGTTAGATGGCATAATCCTCTACACATTTAAAACAGCATGGGAATTGAATCACAGATGCAGATTATCCTGGTATTTTTCTACATTTAAGTTCTAAACCGTAGTATTCTTCCCTTGGTGTCTAACAAGTCATGCCTGTCAGCCAGCTGGACTCGGCAGTTTAGGATACTCTTCTGTTTCTTAACCCTTTTGCATATTTAGATGATTTGAAGCTTTCCACAGTGTCAATTTACACCACCTAAAGTGAAATGACATGGTGTCTTGCCATTCTGAATTGTGGAGATCCCACACTTAGAATCAAAATATTATCCTTTGGTTTTCAACAAGTTTCTAATTCAAATAATATCACTCATTATAAAAGGTTATATTTTTGAGACTTATGCAAATACAGGACCAGTTCTCTTAACTGCTTTTGTACTTATACACAAGTATAAGTGCTGACTTACTACCAAGTCACACAGTTTTACTGAAGCTTAACAATCAAAATTGCTTATAACCAACTAAGAATAACAGAAGCATCTTATCTTAGGAAGACAGGGAAATCAATTAAATATAGCAGGTTTCTACTGACCTACTTTTTGTGAGTTTAATCTTTAACAGGTTAAAATTGGCATGAGTTCTCATCATTTGGAGATTGAGTCTGGAGCTCTCAGCAAGCCTTTACAATTTTGTATTTTCTGTTTTTCTACCAATTCCCCTTTGTACAGATTAAAATAACGGATGAAGATCTTTTAAAATAAGAAAATCAATAGAAGTTGTGAAATTAAGAACAGTAAGTGCAAGAAACAAAGCAAGGTTTAATTTTTCAACTGATTGAAATGGATCTGGCCCATGCCTTACACAAATTGCATCACAGGTCTTTCAGTTGATAGGTTGGGGATTGTATTACAGCTGGAGATGATACCCATATGTTGCTTCAAGTGAGTAAAATCCAGACAATTTGTTAATTAAATAAACTTAAGGATTGAAAGAAGTTGATCTGCAATGATCTCTAGTGAAGTGTGTGGCAGGAAGAAACCCTTCTAGCAAACCTGAAAATATCTCATGAGGCCTGCTGTATAAGTGGAAACAATTCAGACAAAATGCATGTAAGAGTCATAGTAAAACCTCCATCTGTAGCTTTTGTAATCTCCATGCAGTGGTTCTTTAGATAGAGAACCTGAGTTTAGAATCACAATGTCCTTGTTTTTCCAAAGTGGAAAAGTACAATTTTGAATGGCTGGTATTCATTTGCTGTATGTGCTCCTTAGAGTTAATGCAGGGATAATCTGCTCTTTGAAAACTCTAGAACTGAAAGGTATCCGACTCTTTCTCACCTGAGGATTAGCCTTGCTGGCTAAATGGAGACCATGTTGTGTCATTCAGGAGAACGTCTCTTATTGAATAAAGAAAAAATAATTTTTGATCAAGGCATTTTGTTCTTTAAATAATTCATCTTTCCTGTGGTTTAGAAGCCTTTGGTATATCTAAGCAGTTAAAGTGGGTGACTAATAAACATTAACAGTGTAGCTGACAGTTCTCCATTTCTTCCATTTTTCCCTTCCACCTCATTCTCCTGCTTCTTTTAGCCCCAGGCAGCATGATGTGTGCCTTTCTGAATCTTGTGAAGTTTCTGTATTTGTACAGTTACTGAACTCAGTAGCCCTTGGGACTGTTTGCAAGATGTTCTCTTCTTGGAAGGAGATCTGTGCAGAAAAACAGGTTAGGAGTCTGAATTTAGTATGTTGGAGTTTTATGGGTGAAGGTATTACCTGGACAGTGTGAAAACACACTGAGATATGTTTTTAATTAATTAATTTTACTTGGAACTGAATAATTATTCCCAGGTAGATGCCATGGACTTCACAAACTACTATAAAGCAATCCAAAGAGGAATGGAATGCTCTTGTCTATTCTGTTCAGGTTCAAAATGCAAGTGATCTGACTCTTTATCCGTTATAAAACTCCATTTAAGGCACACTTTCTTAAAGCGATTTTTTCTTAATAAGCTGGTCCAGATAGATTATTGACAAATTTTATTGCATTAGTTTTCCTTTAATAGGACTTTATAAATTGTAGTGTCTTGGAAACCAATATACTAAATCTGGAGAAAATCAGGTTCATTGGGAATTATCAAAAGTCAGAGGTCTGTTTGTCAAAGTTAATAGTTCAAAAAACTTTTGAAATGCAGCTCAGTAGCATAAAAGAAAAATGGCTATCAGACTACAAAACACATAAGACACAGGAATATTGATTCTTCAGGCTTTAATCCTAGGTGGGCCAGCAAAGCAATTTATTTTTATGTCTTTTTTTTCCAAATAAAGTGTTTTATCAATAGAGTTTTTCTAAGACTGTAAGAATAAATCTTTCCTATGAGGAAGTTTAAGTAATAGGATTAGAATTTGGATCACATAATCTTATATATTTTTTTTCTCTAAAAGCTTATTTGTGTTAACTAGTTCTAATTGAATGACTATAGGGTGCTTAAAAGCCTGAATCAGGCCAATGTGCTAAGTGGGATAGATTTCCCTTGTAAAAAATTTAATGATCAGCTTTGAAAGATAGGCTAAGAGACAATCAATAACCCCCTAAGGATGCTTAATGGATTTGACCAAATCAGATTTTCCTAGTATTTATAGTTGCTCTTCACTAGATGGTTAAGAAAACATATGTTGTTTAACTGAAGAAAACAAAGAACCTGTGTAGTCTTATTTATCAAGCTATCATTAATGATAGCAGGTTTAGCCCTTTCAAACTAATGTATCTTTTAAACATTTTTATCAGGAATTCACCATGTGGTTTTAAAGCTTTGGGAGAGTAACTTAATCTTACTGGGTTTGGATTGGTATGTCTTGACGTGTGGTCAGGCTTGTGTACTCAGAAAAAAGTCTTACCAGTTGTTTCTCTTGATGGTAGTGATAGTCACTGCTTAATGATTCTGTATATCTTTCCATCACATGCTCTCTCAAAAAACACGTGAGATCCTTTAGGAGATCTATTTTTTTCTTTGAATGGCACTTTTCTGGCAGACGTTTAACTCTGAAGAGTGCCTAGGCAACCCTGCCTGTGCAGAATACCTTAGTATAGAGTAGGTGGTTATATTCTACAAAGAGGACAAGAAAGCAACATGATTCAGAAACAATTTGTTTCCCAGTGGTTGCATTTACACTCCTGCAAGTGTACCCCTGTGAAACTCCATAGGTAAAATTCTCTAATTTCCAATGGTGTCCTATCTTTGGATCACTTCTGGGGCATTATACAAGTGACTTGACTTGTACAGTGTCAGGAGAACTCCAGAGCCATCCAAGTCTTAGAGATACCAGGACGTAGTCATAGGTAATGTAGGTGAAATTGTGTTCTGGAGCACCCAAGTTTGGACTAACTTTAATCACCAACATATAACCATCAAGATATTACTGCAAAGGCATATTATAACCCTCTTCCCCTCATACCATACCACATTGTCTTCAGGAGCAAAATGCCTGTTCTATAACAAGCTTGGTACTAATTAATTTTCATTCACTGGGTTGCTTGATCAGCACCAGAGTGCCGGGTAGGATAGAGGGCTTGTGGAAGAATAGAGGAATCTCATAGAATGATCTCACTGGGACTGAGAACTATGTCAGCAAACATGACTGGACTTACTGGTTGCTTGCCCCATGTTTAACAACAGAAAACTGCTGTTTAAGCACATGACTTAGAATGATGGTGTGATTCTCCCTGCAACTTCTCATCCCCTTTTTTTTGGGGTCCAAGATCACCGTTGCCAGGTCTGATGTTGGGAAAGAAAAAGAGAAAAAGCCTAACTCATATTAAAAAAAAAGTATCTATCCTAGCCTTGTTGGTGCAACAGGACAGGTTCCATTTCCTAGTACATATTTTCAAAATCACTATGTTAGAATAAGAGTGCAGAAACTGTAAGAGAAGTAAACACTGTGATGATGTGCAAGTTTGCAAACATCTGGTCTAGTTCAATGATTTGGCCAGAGCATTCATGAGGGATGTATTGTATTGACCCAAATAAGGGCTTTAATATTTGCTAGGAATTACACAGATGATGTTTGATGTCATGTGGCTGATTTCGTGTATCAGTAACAAGGGGAAAGATTTATTCAACAGCTGAACACCTTCATCCCCTTTTTTTTCCCCTAGGGTGTGTAAATACTCCAGAGATTCCCCAGGTTAGGTCTAGCCTTGTTAGTGAGGTCTATGGGTTCTTGAAGAGAATGGGCAACTGAGATCTCTATGTCAAATGCCAAGATGGAAAAGCAAGTGTGCCCCGTGCCAACAGGTGCCAGCTGCCAACTCCAGGGAAAAGGAGGTTCTGAGTAGACAGGTTGACAAAGGGTACAGGGTTGGTTTTGCCCAAGTTTCACTATTTTTTTTTTTTAATCCCACTGTTTTGTGTTATTAGGAAAGAAATAGTTAGAATGAAACAAAGTCCCTTGATGGTTAATCCCTGGACACATAACGCAGGCAAACCACAGCAGCTATGGTGATAACTAGACAGACCTTGTCAAAGGCTTTGAAAGTGCTTGTGGATAACTGGTGTGTCCAAAATCCTTGCAGACTGTAGGCGGCCGTAGCTAAAGCTCTCTGGATGAGCATATATCAAATGAATCTCAAGCATATTTAGGTGTGAACACAAACAGGTAAAGACAGAACACTGGGACTTTGAACAACTACTGGAATCTAGAGAACACATAAAGAGTTATTAGAATTATTAGATCAAACATACAAGACTTTTAAGTGAAAGAAAAAGCATTGCAGTTAAATTTTCAAGACATAATCTTTTAACATTCATTCCTTGTACTTCAGACTATCTTTTCCTATTAAAAAGAAACTACTGTAGGACTCCTCAGTAATCTATCTCAATAGTGCTACTGTAAGACATTTCTAAAAAAAAAGGGAAAGAAAACCCCTTTCAAAATAGTTTCATGTATTTTTTGTATTATGATCTGTATTGCTATTTATTGCTTTACTTTACAATTACATTGACTTACTGTTCTGGCACTGATTAATTGGTTCCTTTATTTCAGATTTAGGCTAGCCTGCTCTTCAAAAAGTGCAAAACATCAAAGAATTCTTACAGTAAAAAGAGTTTTTTAGATTTTGGCAGTCATGGTTTTCTTGATATTTCTGACTAACATTTCTCAACAGCCTTCATCCTTCTTTGTTTAAATCAAAAGAAATCTTGAGAGGTAATACCCTGCTGCTGCTTTGTTTAAGCGTGTTCCATGTTGCCTTCTGAATGTAGGTCTGCTTCACCTTGACCTAAAACAGGATAAGAGATTATAATACACTGACTGCTGATGAATACTTCCTATTCTCTGTCCCTCTCCTAAGAGTTTTCCACTCAACTTCACAGAGTCTAAAGGCAAGAAATCTAATAGTTTAAATTAAAATTTTGCACTGAATATTTTTTCATTTGTTCTTACCATAAACAAATGCAAGTTACTACAGAAAATCTCTGTTTATTTTCTCTCCTGCTACCACTTTGGATTATCTAAAAGACAAAGCTAGTGTGACATTGAGTGAGAGTTCACACAGATCTCTTCTCATTGCAAATGTATTTAGTATGATGGACATCTTCCTTCAAAGTCAACTATTCAACTAGGACTTGCTTTTTGTCATTGTTTTTCTGGTCTATACAACATTTGTTAACAATGTCAGGATACAGATAAAACTACACTGATTTTAGAATATTCTGCAGCTGACTGTGGATTCAAAGAAAAAACATCTAGGCTGGGAGAAATACTTTGGTCCAAATACTTGCTCAAAACTGGGCCATTGTGAAACTATAGAAAGTGCCACAGTTACATACACATTAAAACTTCATGGAATTTCATCCCTGTAAATCAATCTGTTCCAAATATCAGCTTCAGGACTGATATTTTGGAGTTTAGATATATTGGAGACATGGTGAACCCAAAAATTGGGAAATGTGATTTTTAAATTGCAGCAATTACTAAACAGGTTTTAGAGTACACATAATGTTTGAAATTCCTGATGGATTTAATAAATATGAACATTTTCCCAAGTATCTTTTTGAACAAGTAAGGAATATATACTGCCAACAATAAATGCTATCAAAGCATATAGGTCCTGATTCTGCAATGATCTCTATACAAGTAGATGACTGTGCAGAGTGACAGTGACTTATCCAAGACTGTCTATGCAGGGAATCTGTCTGTGTGGGCTAATTTTAGGAACGGGGCCATCTGCTGATGTAAAACCATACATGGATCTCCTATTCATATTCATGTCAGACTTAGAGCAATAAGCCATATGATCTTCATATGTACAACTTTGATGTTAAGTCAAAATATCTTCAGTCTATTCCTCATCACTGACTTTTATATTTTCTCCATTAAAGGAGAGCATAAGTGCCATCTTAACATGATACTTGCAACTAGTAGTTTCAAAAGATTGTGTTTCTTCTACTACTACCACCACTTTTTAATTTGAAGTACTAAATTTTGACCTCTCTCTCTGTCAGGAGCTTAATCCTTTGGGAAATACTTGTCAAATGTAAACGAGTTACCCGAGCTATCATCTTTCTTAACAGAAGTACAATGTGCACTTATGAATAGTGCATCAGAGAGCTGGGACAATGCTGATATTTAATTATTAGTGTGATTAGAAAATATCTGACATTCTTGATTGATTTTCTACTCTTCTGAATATATGGAAGCAGAGTGAAAAAGGCGGCTTGATATTCATCTATTGTTTTTTAACATTAATGCTTGCAGAGATTACTTTGATATTAGCCTAATACATTTTCCAGACACAGGTATAGACCATCATAGCTATTATTAGCACATTTTCAAAACAGCATTTGCAAGCATAATGGTAAATATTTCTTCTCCATTGTCAGAAGCTTAGAAGACTCTGCATCTCCTTTAACAACATATCAGCAATTTAACAAAAACTGGCTCCATTTTTTAGTAATCATTTCACAAAGCTCTTTGAGTATCCATTATGAAATGCATATAAAATGTAAAGGGTTGCTGATAACATATGGATTGCCTATGGAGGGCAATTCTTTTGTCATATACCATAGTTTCTGTTTCTCGTTGTGGTGATTTTAACGCCTCTTGCATAAAAATTGCACTTCTTATTGCTGTTTAGCTCTTCCTACTTCCTTTTGAACACCCAGTGACATAGAACTTTTTTTAAAAAGTCATAATCTCCATGGCAGATAGTCATAATACCATAAAGACATAGTTTATGTGGTTTCACTCTCTGTAACTTGCATTAGGTGTAGAACTGAGACTACTGTTCCCTGAAGTAATTTTTTCACACTAGGAATTTGGTTTTCCTTGAAATGTGCTTTGGGTTAGTTTTCCTTTCATGGGTATTTAATTATTCAAAGAAGTGTGATGCTGAATCAACCCACTAATGTACAGATCACTGGCAGCCAATAGGAAATAATAAATTATCTTATATTTAATTAAAAGGGGTAAAATAAAGCCTAAGAAGTATAGAGAGGAAAAAATCAATGTAGTTTTCGTATTTTCACCAATATAAAAATTTGTGCTAAAATATAAAGATCTAAATCTAGAAAGAATGTCAGGGCTTTTGATTAGTTAAAGTGATGAACTGAAATATAGAGTTCCTGATTGTTTTATTTTGCATTATGCACTGGGTTGTTTTTGTGTCCGAGCAAGAATGAAATAAAAGAAAAAAAACAAAAAAACAACCTTCATAAACATATTGCAGTAATGTGGTTGTACTGTCAGACTGCAAAGAGCTCAGCCACATTTAATACGTAAATTTGACTACACTACATAACAAAATATCAGTACTTGCCAGCTTTCTAATTCAAAAGAAACAATTACACATATAAGGAAGCTGAAAATTTCAGTGGAGCAATTGTCCAGCCATATACTGAGAGACACCTGTGTGATTGTTTGTTGCAACCTCAGGCTGCATCTGCTGCTTAGATGATTTGCAGAGAAAGTTTATGTTCTACCAGTCCTTGTTTGTGGTCACATCACCCTCCAACGGTCAGGTCTCCAGAGGAGCTTAAATACTGTATTGAATTCTGTGTCAAAAAACCCCCATTTTTACTAGTGCTTCAGTATCATTTCTATGTGAGTGTGCATGAACCATGTAATGTTCATGGCTGCTGGCTGCAGCGTGTCATGTCACACAGGGAGTGCCAGAACAGTAACAGCAGGAGATACAGAGTAGTCTCTGGAGGAGAATACTACTAACAGTATTGCAGGTCTTTGAAGTATCTGCCTCAGGCGATAGCATATCAGAGCGTGTGACTGAAGATAGGTATAACACACACAGGGGACAGGCCAAAGTGCCAGGCTGTAACAAGGAACTGTGCCCTACCAGCTGAAGTGTCACACAGCACCAGTGTTGCATCCCAGCTTTACCTTCACGCTCTGGAGTGGGGCATGCCAGAGAGCAGCACACCAGTCTGACCAGCAGAGGGTGTTATGTGCGATTACAGAAAGGGAGAAAGGTCCAGGGACTGACTTGCTGACAGGGTCATGGGAAATAGGAGTTGGGATTCTGTGGTGTAAACCCCATAATCTGTGTGTGAGATTTGAGGGGAGTGTGTTTACTGCCTCGAAGTCACAAAGAAGCTTGCCCCCCCATCCAGTTGCCCTCATGTCATGTGTTGATTTATAATGATGGCTGGTGAATACTAGAAAATGTACAGTCAGCAGTCATGCAATGCAAGTGCACAAATGACTACCATTTTGATGTTTCTTGCACTCTGTGTGTGTGTATCTTTGGGAAGCCTCCACAGAGAAACACCTCACAAACTATTGTAGACACTCTCTATTGCTTTTTCATCTTCTTAGTGCCTTCCTACAACTATGAGCTGAGTTCTAACCAGGGTTTGGAGGAGAGATTCTACTTGAAAAATCTTTTCTTCTATTGAGAAGTTTATATGCTTTGAAATGCTGAGATCAGTGGCCTTCCAGATTCAGGACATTTTTTGAAAGTAGTAGCTTGATCCTTAATGACTGAACAAAGGGACACCAACTGAGAGTATTTGACTACCCAGAGGGAAGAGTCACTGAACCCTGCATCATCAGGATCAGGCCTTAGATTAATCCACCAGTAGCCTGAAGGTTTGTGTCACATTTTGATGTTACACATTTCCTACTGATTTCCTTGACCTCATTACTTTATTTTTGTAGAATCACCAAATGTGTAATTTGTCTCATTTAGTTATAAAAAAAATGGAAACTAATGATAGAATGATCCTTTTTTATTCTTCTGTTAAAAAAGAACAAGCAGCTGAAAAGTAGGTAAATTCTCCTCAGGGTGTCTGCAATTACACAACTGGGAAGTACTGCTGGCCCTCACATTACTCCAACTGTCACAGCTGCATGATCCACTAAGAAAAGAAATATTAAATACTCTCTCCTTCCACTGTTGCTCTCTGGAATAAGAGAAGGATATTTGAGAGACTGCTAAAATGACTACTGTGTCTTTCAAGATTTTGTTATCTGAAAGCTGATGAGTGTTTGCAATTTTGAAGTGCCTTTTGAGTGCCTAATCAGTGAAACAGAGATTTTTAATTCTACATTTAGAACGCAAATCCCGCCCAAGCAATTTCATTCTTTTTATAGTTTTTCTGGAATGGTTGCAATCTGTGTTACTGGGGGATGGGTAGCAGGAAAAATGTTGAGGAATTTTGCTATTACAGCCCAACCTGTTTTGTTGTCTTTGCTTGTAATTTACTACAGAGACAATTCTCCAAGGTCTAATAAGAGATGATTATTTTTTTTGGTACTTAATTTAGCTCTTGTCATCATTTGCAAGGGAAGAACTAAATATTTTTTTAGAAAATGCTATGGCCCTGAGTACCCCTACCTCCCAATGGATAACACTGAGCACTAGTGCCACTTGACAAGACAGCACACATGAGAGAAACATGGTGGAGGGAATTACACCTAGCTGGGCAATTTTCACATATTTACAGCTGCTGGAGAGGCTACTATTACTGCTTTCTGGTTTGTTTTCAGGACATCAAAGATGACCAAATACTAAGAATTATTGCAGCACAGGCCTCAATCTCAGAAATCACTGAATATAGAAACGGCTAACAATGCTTCAGTGGGTCATCTGGGTTGCCCTGCCAGAACACACATGGTGTCATATTTTGATCGGGAAAGCTATTGTCAAGTATGCTTATATTTCATACTAACCTAGAATTTTCAGCACTCAAACCTATTCACTTTCACTGTGCCTGTTCACTTTTGCTATGTAAATCAACCGTGCTGCAAGACCTGTCTTTAAACTGACTAGTTTAGGCTGCAGATGCCTCAGCAAAGGAGCTAATGCAAGCTGAGTGGGTACTTGGGGAGGAGCAGAAAATGGAATTATGTCAGCTGCAGTGTAAGAATGACCAAAGCATACCAACAAAACAGCGAGGTAGTTCGGTGTCCATCACAGCCAGTGGCCAAGAGGACATCTAGAAGGACATAGACAAAGGTGTAGGGTTTTTTTGTTTTACAAGCTGAAGATCCCTAATATGCTTCATTATTTCTCATTCTGATGCCATTTCATACCTTTGATAAGCATCATTGCCTTCTGTGAATCTTTTTGAGATGGAAACCAGAACTGCATTTCCGAGATGTTCAGATTTTGTACTGTGACGCAGTGTTTTGTTTTTCTATCTATTCATTTCCTAATAACTTCTTGAGCTTGATTTGATTTTGTGTCCATTGCTGATCATTTGGCTGCCAGGTCCTAAGCTGAGGTTGAAGCAGCTGTGCTATTGCGGTGGTTTGGATACAACATTATTATCCTCCTGTATTGTTAATTTCTTTACGTGGAATAGTTAAAATTCACCACTTCAATTTTTAATCTTTTCAATCTTCTAACTTATACTAGTAGGCAAGTTGAGCACATGTTTTTTATTTCAAATGCTAAAATGAACTGTCCCTGCTTGCATGTAATTGTTAATATCAGGGACTAGGTCAGGACTTAGTGTGAATCTACAGTTAAACTACAGGCCTTTAGGCACAGAAGAGAATGGACTCCAAACTTTTGGGAGGAGTTATATCCAGAGGGGATTATTCTCTCCACAGACCTTTTATGCGTATTATTTGTAAATCTTTCAAAATACATCCTGAAGTGTTCTTGAAGCTGCTTTGTAGCAGAACACAGTATGTTTACATCACTAGCCACTATTTTTTGGAAAGAATTATGTATTTTAAATTTTGATCAATGTATGTATGCTTCAATTTGCAAATAGTCTATGATACAGATTTCAAGCACTAGTTCTTAAAATGCAGCTGAATTATCCTGTTGATGTTGATAAGTAGCACAGTTTAAAGTAGTAAAACACCATACTGTTGGTAGGTTTTCTAGTCTGAGAAGATTTTGCTATTGTATTTTTACTCTGTCTTTGTAAAATTAGGATGATTTCTAGCTCTGCACAACCTGGAAGCCTATAGCAACATTTTTTGAAGGTAAATAAACACAGTTAATTAGCCCACCAGCTGCCACTGAATACATGACTGTATAAAAACCTTTTCCTGAACCTTTATTGCTATGAAGGTCTTCAAATTTAGAGGGAGGTAGCTGCTGTGTCATGCATGTCTTTACACTGAATTACTAGGGACAGCACTTTCTCACACTAGGTGGATGTTCTTGATTTTTTTTTATCACTTCTTCAATTTTCCTTTTCTTTTGCTTTAAAGTATCCTAAGTGTAACAGTAGATGGTTGGCTTATTCCACAGCAGACACCCTGGTAATAGATCATATCTAATAAGATTGCTTCAGTGACACTGGCAGGGGGTTTGAAAGGAAAAGCCCTGATATTGTTGGTTGCTTTTAAGAAAATAGGCTGTTTTCTGCTCTGGACCAAAGACAAGGATGAATGTCCAGATCTTAGGGTTCTTATTTAAAGAAGGAAGATCTCAAGAGACTCTATTTAACACTCTGCTCTTGTGCTATTTTTAATATTTTGATTAATACATTTGACTGACCAAGGAAACAGGTGGGCTAGGTGCATTTCCTGATGGATTTCTTATTGTTTGGATAGCCTGACCTATCTCTCTCATCCTTTTTACTATGGTATCAGCTTAACTAATTAGATGACAGTATTGGTCACCAGCAACAAAATACTTTTCTAGCACTAAAAATTGGAAATGAAGTATATCACTCTGTTTACTTAATGAAAAGTGTGATACCAGCTTATTGAAGTGAGCCCTCAATATTGTAAGTCTTCAGTTAGTCTTTAAACAGAAGAAAGTGAGTCAGACTCAAACAATTATGTTTGGAACAAAGACATTTGATTACTCAGCCAGAACCAGCCTCTAGCTTTTAACTCAATACCATGATTTTGAATCTGCACATCCAGTAATCACTATAAATATTGCTTCATAGTTTAGTCTTCTGTAAGTCTTGTCAGGAAACAATTACAAAAGGCCAGCTTCAGACCTGGCATAATAAAATGAAGTGAGGGGAACTATACCAAAGACGCATTTGGCTCCAGATTGCACTGGAGTCTAAATAAAACTATTAAGTGTGCAACTGTTTCTAATTATCTAACAAGAAAGAAAATGTGTGGACACTTCTAGAAACTATTAAGGACTTATGACCCCATTAGAAACCCAGAAAACATCAACTGAAACAGAGTAAATATTCCAGCTGGCACAATTCCCCCCTCCATCATTCCTTACACTGAACAGATTTCCACACCTCTGACTATTATGGTAGGCAGGGGAGATGTCTCAATTTGTGATTGGACTAAAGTATTTGAAATATGGAACAACTGCAGATTTCAGTGCTAGATGACCACTTGCAAAAGGAGAGAGAACATCATCATTGTCATATCAAGCATTAGGTACTCCTTACTTACAGACATAATAATTTCCCCAACATTGGACACTTTGGGATTCAGCTGGACAAGGTGTGGGGACATCTTTTCTAGATGGTGCTTTTGCCAAGAAAGATTGAACCAGATTGTCCTTGAGGTCCCTTCCAACCTGGTATTCTATAATCCTATGATTCTATGTCAATGAGTCTAGAACTTACCTAGGAAACGGGAAGACTAAGGAAACCCTTGACCTCAACATTTGTGGAGTTCATAGATGAGGCGTTTATTTATTTTGCTAGGAGAAGGAGGGAAGACATGATTTGGTAGTATATCTATAATATAATTACTGGAGTACGCAGAGACTGATTACAATCATACTTTTTGGTATTTTATGGAAACCTATCTGAAAATCCACAGGCTCATTTCTTTTCCTGACATAATATAGGATCTCCTAGTTTCCACTATTCACTCCCTACCAGGCTGAGTGTGTGTGCCAGGTTAAGTGCACAGAAGACGTAAAGATTCATTCAACCAGAAAGGAGTCAGACTATCTGCAGTGCTTGATGCTGACTCCCTCAGCAGGGTGATGAGTTTGCTTCCTGTTCTGGGGTGCTTTTCCCTGCAGGCTATTCAGGGCATCAGCTGAAAGATACGGTTCATGTTGTGCTTCCAGGAGCAAAAAACCATAGGTGTACTTAACCACAGCTCATGAGTTTCTCTGTGAAGCTGTGCCAAAATGCAAATACTGCTTTGTGTACTAGGGACCAAGGGCAGGAAAAGCATGGTATAATGAACAACAGTTGTCAGACTGTGTAGATTATAGGAGCTGTCTATGAGTGACCAAGAGCTAGAAACAACTGAGTTTTATTAGACTTTTTAGAGTTTCTAAACTCTAATAGAATATTTGGTGTGCTTTATGCTTTCATTCTGTGCGTGCTTTTAAATTGAAAACTTACTATTTCTTGGTGGTAATGTAATTATATCTAGTGAGGAGTAAAAATTGAAAGCACTTATTGTGTGTGGAAGATTAATTGCATGAAAAATTAACAAAGGCCATTAAAAATGAGAATGCTCAGCAAAAATTTCTTGGATTTAACAGTTAAGTATTCTCACCACAACTCTTAATTGTAAGATAGTCACTGTTTCAGGAAATGTGGTATATGTGAGATTGTAACATCCTCAGAGAAGGCTTGAAAATATTTTGATTATGCTTTACCAGCTGGTCTTATATCCATACACTAAAAGGCCATCAATTTACAAGTGGATCTAAATCTTAGCATGAGCCTTTCTGCTTAATTTAATTCTATGCAAAACCCAAAACTCAAAAAGAAATTAAATGTTTTTTTCGTTGTGTGGGCCAGTTTCAAGGAAGTACATGTGGCATATAGTTATGCTTTAATTATCATAGACTCTGAAGGTTTGTAAGCCATATTAAAAATTAATACAAAGTAGTGTGGCAGCAATGTAATTTTGGAGGATGGGTGGTTAGATGAAGTAGAAAGGAAGCAAATATACTGATTCATAGTAATGTGAACATACAAACTTTGTATGAAAGTTATGACAAATACTGTCACTGCTCTCTTGTTCATTTATAAACTTAACTGGCTTATGGTTTTGTATTTGTATTTGATATTAATTTTCTTAAAGTCTCTGGTTCTTAAAACACAGAAAACATTATAATAGAAAATAAATGCTGAATCCTATACTAAACACTGAGGTTAGAAATTTTTCTCCTGCTCAGGTGTGCAAGACAGTGTAACTGCTCACAAGCAGTATTTTGCCTATATGAATGCATACCTGGATATTGTAGTGAAGTCCTAATTCCATTTACTTATCTTATTATTCTAAGCATCAGGAAATACTAAATATATGAGTTTTGCAGTGGATGTTAGTATCAATGTCCTTGCCTACTTCTATTTTTTATTACATTGCTGCAAAACCCACTTGATGAGAATGGGAATTGACAGCAGTCCTTATTTTTTGTGAAGTATCAGAAAACAATCTTCTAATATCTATGAAAAATAAGGAAATACTGCTACTCGCATTTACATGTGGGGAGTTGATGTGCCACTATTTATTCTTATAATTCCACCTATCTCCAAAAAAGAGTTCTGAAAACCCCTGCAAGCTGCCACTTAGCTCCCCAGCTGCCATACATACATCCAGGCACCTATGGATTTTCTTATGTGTGTACTCAGGTGTTGCTCTGTCCTGACACAGTTGAACCTCTCTCATCAGATGCCAAAGCCTAGTCCTCAAGAGCTCTGAAAATCTGCCTGAATTTACAGAACAGTGTCTCTCATCACAGGATTAGTCACTAGTTCCTTTAAAGAGGTAGATAAAGAACTCTTTGCATCACTGCGAACAGCTTTTTAGCCTCAGAAAGAAGCCCCTTGAAATTGTGTTATATGTGATTGGAAGCCTTTGAAGGACAGACTGAGACATCTGGAAGACTTCAGCACTGTTTTCCCTAGATCCTGTTTCAATGAGGCTTAAGCAAAGGACCGCTATAAAACATTGGCAGTTTGTGCAGCATTTGTAGGAACAGTTGCAGCTACCTAGGGAATTTCAGTCCAAACAAAGAAGCATGCAGGTATTTTAATTGCTTGGATTCATGAGTTGGAACAATTTACACTGCAACACTTGGCCAAGTTACCATTTTCTGCCTTGTCATCAACTGCACAGCTTGCTGAGTTTCTTCTGAACTCCCATAATTTGCAGTTTGACATGCTAAGGTAAACCGTAACTCGTATATGGCAAATAAACACGTTTTATTTCAAACACTTGACTAATCTTATCATTGTGCAGCAAAGCAGTCAAGTGAATGTTCATCTCCTTGAAGTTAGTGGGAGTTGTAAACACAGTTACAATAAAATGTGTACCTGTGTGCTTTATTAAAGCAGTACTCAGAGGAGCCCCTTTTGTGTAGTCTTTTCTGTCGCATACAGTCTACTGTATTCCATTTCAATAATTCCATTTTGTTGATAAAATTGTCTAATTATTCTTAGATGTAAATGTTCATAACTCCAAAATATGTTGGTTTAAAAAGCAAAAAAATGTAGGTAGTGTTGGATTCATAATGAGTAGAGGGTAGATGGAAATGGAAAAAAATAAATTATAATTTGACATGAAAACCCAGAAGGTTCATGAAACACTTTCAGCCTCCTGAAGTTAGGATTTCTTATTTTTTTTATTTATTAATGAAATAATTATCTTCATGTTATGATTTTTTTTGTTGTTTTGTTTTGATTTTTGCATCCATTAATAACAGCAGAAGTTCTATGTGGTAACTGAAACCAGTTTTGAGACACTAACATTTCTGTATGACTAATGTACTTAAATAACAGATACAGAAATATCTTATTAAATACTATAATATATATCTGTAAGCTTAGAACAAGAAAATACAGCTCTCACAAAAGCGTTAAAGTAATAAGCTAGATTCAACACCAATGTTTTACCTTGAGATAGGTACGGACTGGCTGCAGTGTTGATACACTGGTTATCCTCTTTAATATTCTTTGTTCTGTGCAGAACTGATGACATTTAGAATACTCATGCAGACATGAACAGTTAATTTAATTAATAATGTGACTGACCAATTAGTTTCCTTAGTTTCATTGTATTCCAGTTCTTAGAAAAAGTTTCTCAAATTTACAGTGATGTTTTGTTAATTTACTAAATAAAGCCACTTAGGTGAAATTCTGTACACCATTAATTTGGTGATATCTGTCAGAAAAAAATACACATTTATATTAATTTTGTATACAGATATTTATATATAAAAATAACAGAGGCATGCCGAGTAAGCTGAAGGCTATTCTGTATTCTGTATTCTATAGAGTCAGTAAAGACTGCCCGAGAGAGAAGATTTAAGCCATAATAAAAAGGGTATTTCTCTAAAGTAAGAGGCAAATTGACAAAATAGTGCTCATTTAGTGCTGCCTTTTCTTAAAGGCTGGCGACCTGGCTCAAGTACGGGACGACGGCTCCCCTTAGCCGCTCGGACCACTCAATCGCAGACACCAATGTGGTGGACGGAGAAATGGCGATTAATTGCGCAGTTTCGCGATCTTAAATAGCCGCGGCTTTACATTGTTGCCTTTAGATGGTCGACCCTATTGGCTGCCGCCGGCTGTGGGGACGAATAGGGGTCCTATCTTTCCGTACATCGCGAGATCTTCCGAGCGCCTGTCCCTGAACTACCACAATTTAGTACATAATACAGAGTTCCTTCAGGATCCATAAGATGGTATGTTGTTTGGCTACCTTTCCTGACGAATTTTGAGCATCATTCCACTTCAAGCTGAAGTTAATGGAGTTATAATGAACCTTTGTTTAGAGTTCTCATAATTAAAGTGCAATTACACATTTTTACTGTTAAGTGTTTGGTTGAAAATGGTCTCCTTGGCAGTCATGACTTCAGTGGAGACCCATTTTTTACAGCCTAAACATAAGACATTTAACATTTTGAACATTACTTCCATAGCTCTACTTCCAAAAGATGACTTTCAAATGCAATTAAATTTGGACTCAAGGCCAAAACTGTGCCAGATGATAAAATGATTCCTTCTAAGTGGAAGGGAGGGTTGTGAAGAAGTGGCTACTATACTCTAGTAGACTCGTGGTTCACAAAGGCAATTATCTTCTATAAACTAAATGAGCATAATTTTTATCTTGGCAATTAATAAACTACAGTGAAAGCAATATCTTATTATTATTGGTGGTAAAAAAATAGAATCCAGCTATTAGTGTCCAGCTAGATTTACACTGACCTAGCAGCAGGAGAAAATAATGACACTGTAAAGTAAAACTGCTAAATGTTTTAATATAATTCAAATAAAAATTATCATACATTAATGAGTTTCTTACAAAATGTTGACCTTTTCATCTAAAGATTTGCAACCTTTTGTGAATTTCAGATAGAAGAGTAGTTGTACTTCTAATTATTAGATTTAACCCACATAAGAGATGTAGCTGTGCCAGAGCTTTACACTCTACTCACTTAATCACTGTAGTCATTGGCATTGTAGAGATGTAACTGAAGATGTGTTTCTGAACATTTTGTATTCTCTATATGTAATGCAAATTTCATAACACAGGTAATGTCTCTGGGTTTCCAGGGTACTGAAAGGAAAGTTTAAAGGTCTGAAATGAAGTTGTGAGCCAACAACGACCGTTTGAATTGAGCAGGTTCTCTGTTGATGCAGCAATTAGTGTGGTATCCACCAGCTCAGTCTTATTCATCTAACTGTTTTTCAAAGACACTGAGCTTGTTGTTAGCAACTTCTCACAGAGTACCAATCTGTACTCTGATACTAACAATCTCCATAACAGAAGTATCACACACACTCTGACAACCAGAAAGTGAATTTGCTCTCTTAAATATTCCTTCTTACACTTAAAACTTGATCAGCGTCTTCCTGTCTTTGAATTGAGATACCATCTCTGGTGCAAACAGGATTGTTTAGCAAATGACCACACAACTGAGAATTCAGGAGTAGCCACGTATGTAGCCATGTATTACTGAAGATTTATACCTCTATGAATGTTTGTTTAATGCCAAGTCCATGTCCACACTGCTGACCTGACAAAATATTGTTTTCACATTCTTGACCTTATCTCTCTTTAAATCTCTATTTCTATTTTTTCACATTGAAAATTTCTTCCCACCATTATTTTATCACTCATAAATTGGAGAAGGATTAACAGGAGAGAAATGTAGTGCAGGAAGCCAATAGCAGAATTTTAGGTCATGTATTCTTTCCTGACTCATAGTGTAAAAGAAAAACATTTAGCAGTCTTCTAATGTTTTGCCCCAGTGGCAAAAAAATTGCAAGGGTCATTCAGCAAAATGACTCAATACTGGTATGGCAAAGGAAATTTCAATGTTCCTCTTGTCATGAAAACAAGAATTGTCATTTAGGAGATGGAAGGAATTACAGCCAAACAATTTAGCACTCTGTTGTCATTATGTAAGGGATAGTAATGCCAAGGATTTCTGGCAGGTTCTGTGTACAGTGCTTGTAAGGAAAATTTCTGAAGCCAATGCATCCATAGGAATCAAGTACAACATGACTGCATGAGAAAGAAAGATGAGGAAAGAGGTTATAAAAAGCAGTGATCACAACAACAACTGCCTAAGCAGTTGATAGAAAAGTAGTTCTTTTCAAAAAGATGAATTTTTCAACAGAGGTATATAACTAGTGGTTCTAGTCTTCCCATTACTTTTCTCCATCTGTCACCACCTTCAGATCCCCCGCATGGTAAGAGTAATGAAAAGCCTGTAAAACAAGTAATGTGGGGGAAATTACTTTCTGAATTCTACGAAAGTTTTCATTTGTTAAAGGAAAGATGCATTGTAATCATTGTACAGCATACAGAAAATAATTTATTCTCCTGATGTTTGCTATATTTTATCTGAGCTTTTATGATTACTAAATAAATATAATGGAAGCCTTTTTTTTTGCTGCATTAGTTACACAGTAGAAAGTGTTACAATACCACTGACAGTCTGTTTCCTGGGTGACAACTCTTCACATTGGTTAGAGAGAAGACAGTGATTTGTCTGCAGTAAAATTAGCAGAGCTGAAAGTATTCCTATAAATGGTACTTTTAAAATTTGCCATTAAAAATATATATAATTACTAACCTTGGAAAACATAAAAAGTGAGCTATCTGAAATTGCCAAGTGGATTGATGAATATACCTAAACAGAGACCTCTTTTTTGAGTAAGATCTTAATTTCAGCTTCAGGCTAAGAAATGGAAGACTTTGAGTCATCCATGGTTCTGGATAAGAAAATTTAACAATTGACTAAAAACCAACTAATGCTTATAGATAACTCTGTTGTCATTGTACATATTGCAGATCTCACAATATCCTTGTAGTCTTCTGCAGTGTATTCTGAGTCTATTATGAGCCTACTTTTGTGCTAAAATGTTCCTTCTAAACAATGTAGTTGAAATTTCTTTAATTGTTTTATTGTGGTTGGTTTGGTTAGAAACCAAATTATAGTAATTTTTTTTTTCATGAGACCACTGGACAAGATGATTTTATGAAATTATAAAACAAATATATTAAAGGAGACAGTAAAGATTTATATTACTGCAAATGTTCCAAAGAGTTTATTAATTCAGAATGAAATGAAGGTATTTATACGGGTTGTTTAAACGTACCTGAAGATCCTAAGTGCTTTGGAACTATAGTGCCTAGAAACGTTGCTTGTAATATAGACAAATGCTAAAATATTTTTAAAATTTAAATTATGAAAGCAGAAGACTATAATGTAAAATGTGTTATGTGTGCAAAATTTTTTTACTTCTTCATCACCATTGATATTTTACCAGAATGAGTTTTTCTAATTTTTTTTCTTTTTTGGGGGGGGGGGAGTCTTTCACTCTTCCTTTTCTCCTTCATAATACCTTTATGATATCTCACTGTTGCAGCTTACTGCAAACAGTGTTTTTTAATAAACCATAATCTTGCCTCATCATATAACAAGCAGTAATAAACAGATGATTACTGATGTCTGAGAACTGACATGATGCCACTTAACACAGAGATATCACATAGAGATACTAACTCTAGTACCAAAAGCAGTATGATGATACTAGCAATGTAATGTGTTCTTTGCTAGTAAAACTATTAAACTCTGCCTCTCATCACAGGAAATTAATTTAACTGTAGGGCAGTCCTAGTATGTCTATACAGATCCTCATTCTGGAAATAACTCAATTGCAGCTATTTTGTTTTCTCCTTTATTTTGAGGATATGTCCAGAACTTACTATGGTAAATGAGATGTTTAAATGTGCTGAAACTAGCAAAGGAGATAGGAGGAGAAAGAAGGCAGAGAGAAAATGCCTGGGGCAGCGAAGCAGGCTCAGACCTACATTTGTTTATGGAATTGTAGCACTTTTCCCATGAAGGAAGGAAAAATCCTTTGATTTGATAATCTAAAACAAAAGCTAACAGAATGCAACAAGGGGTTGGAACATCTACCATACTGCATTTTGCTCAGACAAGAGGGAATGAAATATCGATTTTGGTTATTTTTCACTTGACTCTCTGTCCACCTCCTTTTCCTCTAAAACTTCTTGAAAGTGGTCTGCTATGTTGTCTTCTTTATTTTATACCACCTAGTGACTAAAAAATTATGGGGTTTAAGAGCAAAGTGAATAAAATAGAAACAGCCACACAGATACATGAATAAAATTGCTGACAGAATGCATCATATACTTTTTCTGTTAATGTTTTTTGGAGGGTTTAAGTTGGTTTGTGTTGGTTGTTCTGTGTTTTTTTTTTAATGTCTCAATTGAATTATAACGGTGGAAATTGTTTTGGTTTGATTTGCTATCTGACATTTCTTGATGGTGATTTTTTACATGGCTAAAGAGATTGATACAATCTATCTGTATCTGAATAGCATTGAGTGATTCATCTAAATATTTATAAATAGATGCTTCTGTACTTCTGTTTTACCTGGCAAAGCATTGAACAGAACTCTTAGATTTCACAGAATAGTACAGCACTACATGTTTAGCATTCTTTGAGATCTTTTTGTTCTGCTCCAAATCAGTTAAGGGGTAACAACTTCAGTATAATCTTTATATGCACTGCACCATGTATGCACACAATATTGTTTCAAGTGTTTGGATTCTATACAGCTGTCTTGGTTTAGAAACGGCCAGGGCAAGACACAACTCAGAGACAGATTTCGCTTCTGCCACTCCCCTCAGGAAATAGAAGGGGAGCGAGGAAGAAAGGCTCAATGGTTGGAAATTAAAACTATAACAGATTTAATGGCACAGGGAAAGGGAATGGCAGGTGGGAAAAAAGGGAAAATATATATATACAAATATATACAACCCAACTCTGACAACCGCCGATACAAGCTCCCGAAAAGTCCTTCAGTGCAAAGCCGTTGGGGACAAAAGAGAGTCCAAAACCCCCCCAGCACCCGATGCAGTTGGATCCGCAGAGCACGTGGCGAGCTGGTAACAAAAGGCTGGGCCTCTCCTCCGGGCCGGCTCCACGTAGGAAATGGGAGGGAATACTGATACCCGATACCCTAGACCCCTTTTCACAACAGGGTCCTAAACTCCACCCCTCCCTCATTGGGTCCTTGCAGCAAAAGCCATAAGATTTTGCCTGTCCCCTCAAACTATAACAACAGCATGTGGACAAAAAAAAAAGAGGAACTCCAAAATGAATATGTAATGACTTAATGTGCTTGAGCCAGCAAACAAGACTATTGCAGCATGCAATCAAGTTTACTATGTACATATACAATAATCTTGGCAAAGTAAATGCTGAGTAAGTAAACTATTAGAAACCATTTTGGACTGGTTTGTATTAATTTTTTATTTCTTGTTTGCGTGTGAAATACTTTTTATAAAAATGTTTAAATCTCTTCTAGAGTGACCTGCTGGGCTGTCCAACTGGATAAGTGATTTCTGTTACTATGTCAAACAGTGTAATGACATTTAGAGAGGAAGAAGGAACTGTGTGGCAGTGCTACTTTACTCCCTCCTGGAGCCTCACAAAATGTCATTTGTGTCATGCTGAGTGCTGTTTATTTTAGAATAAGAAGCATTTAAAGGCTTGACTCATAAAGAACTTTTAGACAGCCTACTAAAGGCACAAACTAAAAATAATTAGAAGAATTTTGTGATTTTAATGCAGCATCACCAATTTCCAGCATCTGCAGAACCAACCTATCTGTATTCATAAAACTACAGAAGGCTGTCTTAGACTACAAAATGTTTTTCTATGGCTTAGCATGTGGTTTCACAATAAGTTACAACAGATCTATAATTGTGACTCTTAGTAAAAGAGCCATCTTAGCTGCATGCTGTTGCTGCTCACCCTGCATTGGTTCAAAAAATTGAGTGTAGTAGGGTTGAACTCTTCATCAGCAAAACATAATTTAGTTTTCAGTGGGATCAATGAACATATTCAGCTTCCTAGGTGGCTGTAGAATACTTCTTTCTGCCCAGCAGTTCATAATCTATATTGTAATATTTCATATAAACGTATCAACAACCAGCAAAAGCTGGGGGGGAGGAATATGTAGCTTGTTTGCTTTGGTCTGGATTTGTTTTGGGGTTTTTTTGTTACCTTCTTTTCACTATGACATATTTTTTTCCATTCGTTGCACAGTGCACACAGAAAGGATTAAACTGGAAGAGCTGATAAACTTGCTGGTTTGTTTTTGGTTTTTTTTTAGTTGACAGTATTACTTTTTACATCCAGAAAATAATGCAGTCACAACACTACCTATGCAGTCAAAAAGCCTCTACATCTCAGGAGGTATACTTTTTCTCCTTTATAAGTCACACAGAATGTAACAAAAGTCTTCCTCTGGTTTTACCATCCTATAGAACTGAGTAAAGAATTGAAAACCTGTGGAAGAGTTCATGGTGTTTCATGAACGTTTTATAGAAATAACTTAATAGAGAATGAAATTCATCATCTTCCATCTATTCATAGCTGATTTTAGGTATAGAAATTTCTATTAATATCTCATGAAGATTATTTTTTTCTTTTATGGTTTCCCCTCAAATACAGGTGGTCACTTAATTTCAAAGTGAAACTGGGGTGTTGAACATCTGTGTCTTTCTAGGGCAACTCGGAAATGCTGTATTGCCAATGTGTTCTCTTTGTGTTTGCCTTAATTACTAGTTCTTGATCATGAGGTGTTGCTTAGTGCCATGTGGAGGTGAAAGCATTTAGTTTCAAAGCATAGTAATAAATATAATAATTTATAGCAGTGCTTGTGGTAAATGTGATAGGCACAGTGATGAACTGAAAAGAATGGAAAGATAATGGTTGTGGTAAGTGAACGTGAAGAGAGAGAAGGAATTACTTAAGATGTTTTGGTGCAAGTACTTTTGAAGATCCATACATGACACTGATTATAACTCTCCTGTCTTCCAGTCATTCTCATCTCTTTGTTATGGTCAGCTTGAGGTATAATTTCCTTGACCTATGATACTGTATTCCTAATTGCTTATTGAGGTTGTAATGAACATGTTCTGTTTCTATCAAAAAATGCCTTGCTTTAATTACTTCAAATGGAAATTGTGCTCAAGCTGGGAAGCAAAAAGATGACTCTATACAAAATTTCACCAAAATCCCACTTTTTACTTCTGGTCACACGAGTCTTTGAAATAGTTACAATATTTGAATTACTAGACTTCAGTTGTACATGCTTATATGACTATATACATAAAATTGTGGACATAAACCAAGCATGCATTTTTTCACATGAATTATGGCGTGTCACCTTGCTCTCAAAAACTAGACTTCTCTGTGGCTGTATAGACAAAATCAACCCCCTCTGAAGACAGGTGGGTGATCTGAATTCTGGGCTAACAAAGTGCTGTGATTTGGGAGATTTTTTAACTGCTACTGGCAGTTGTGAGAAGGGACAGACTTCCAACTGCAGAGGCCCTGATCCATCATCACATCCAAGAATAGGAAAAAATTGGTATCACCGAGCATAAAACTCCTCTGAAAACTGTATAATTTTCAGTGAGCATGAAAAACAGTCCCTGTAAAATCCACCACAAGATTACTGATAAATTTGAACATTAGACTACCCTGATAGAAAATGACAAAAGGCAAGCTCCTCAATCAATAAAGCAAGTACATTAAGATTTTATTCTCAACCATACTCTAAAGTGACCTGCCTTTTTTATTAATCTTGTGATATCTTAAGGTTCACACCTCTCTCTTGGCATTCAGATTGTTCAGAGATGCACCTTAGATATTCTACCTGTTTGTGTTATCTCTACTTATCAGTGGATTGATTTTCATTTCCTTCATAATTCCAATCTCAGAAACAGCAATTCAGATAACTATGTTGATACTTTTTTCATTGCTTCCACGAGAATCACTGCACATGAATAAAACTGGGTAGGGGTTGTGTAAGTTACATGTTTTTACACAATATGTGCTGTGAAGGTATATGAGTTTTTAATTTCCCAGCATTGCTTTATGCATTTTGCCTGCTTTAAAAGGCTGATGAAATCTCCTGAATCACAGAATCACAGAAGCACAGAATTCTAGGGTTGGAAGGGACCTCGAAGGATCATCCAGTCCAACCCCCCTGCCGGAGCAGGTTCACCTACAGTACATCACACAGGAACGCATCCAGGCGGGTTTTGAATGTCTCCAGGGAAGGAGACTCCACAACCTCTCTGGGAAGCCTGTTCCAGTGCTGAACAACCCTCTAAGACAATAATTTCTATTTAATATACTTCCTGGGACCAGAGACCACTGAAAAATAAATAGATTAGGTCTGTTGTCTGTTCACAGATTTTTCTCATCTGAATTTTTCAAAATTAATGTTACATGTTTCAAGACTATTTTTTTTTTTTGGCAGAACAGTATATTGGGGCAGTTGAAACCACATTCATTGCTTGTGAGTGTTTCTAAGATCAGCAAAGTATTACTGCAACAAATTCTTGTTTTTATTTATATTGACTGAGTGTGAATATAGATCCAAATTAATTGCTCTCATTTTGAGAATCAAAAAGTGTCCTATAATGTATTTGTGGTGCTTAAATGAAAGGAATAATATTGTGCCTGTGATGTTTTTCAATGGCTAGCAGTTGCCTAAGAAGACAAACTCTATTTCTGTGACAGTTCCTAAGTAATTTTAGATTCAGCCTCTAATAGACTGGTATTGATTTTTTGCAGAGTTCAGGTTTTGAATTGCAAAGCATGAGTCAGAAAATAAGATGGATGTGTAAGTTTTGCTGAAGTGCAAGAATTCAACAGTCAGCAGAGACAGAGGGCTTGCAATATGAGGACAAACAACTGCCTGCATCTTAGGGTAATCTGGTTGCCATCACATATTTAGATTTAAGCAAGGTGACTGGTGGTATTGCCTTGCTGTGCAATTACCCTAATGAATAGTTGTGCTTGTACTGAGAACAAAGTCATGCATGTCCTACTGAAAAAAAGTACAGATACACAGGCTTAATAATGAAAATATATTAGGAACATGTATACCCCTAACCATCAAATGCTTTCATGGGTCTGAGTAGATGACATCAGTTGCTCTTCCCTTATCCACCAGCTGTGAAACCCCTTCCTAGAAGGCCAACAAATCTGTTAGGCATGATTTGACGCTGGTGAAGCTGTGTTGGTTGTCACCAATCACATCCTTGTCTTCTGTGTGGCTTAGCATAGTTTCCAGGAGGACCTCTTCCAAGATCTTACCAGGCACAGGGGTGAGAGAGACCAGCCCGTAATTCCCCAGGTCTTCCTTCTTTCTATATTAAAAATTACAATTTTTATTTTAAATTAATAAATTATATTAAATTATTTTAAAATTCAATAAAAATAAGATCAGTCTCCAGTATTTACAAACATTCTTCCAAGTACATTTTTTTGGTAAAAAACAAAGCAGGAGCACTATGCACTTTATATCATACAGAGAACTTTACTCATTGCAGGTTTTTAATGGCAAAAGATGCTTTCAGGAAGAGAATGGAAAATTAAGGCAACATGTGCAGAAAGTACTGAACTGGGACTTGGAGGATACAGGTTCAACTTCTGGTGCACCACAACAGCTTAATGCAGGTTAAGTGAGTTTAAATATGGCTTTTCCTTAATTGAGATAAAATGTCCCTTTCTTACTGCCTTTAAAATATACACCATATAAAGATTTGTGCTGCCAGTTATCTGGGGCAGTATGATATCACTATTTGGATCCAACAAACTTACATGTCTGAGCCTGACGTCAAAGATTTTCACTGAGGTTAGCTGTTCATTTAGCTGATAAAATGACAAGTCACTGCTTTTATAGTATTAAAAGTATTAGAAGCAGATACTGATAGTGTAAGTGTCTCTAGTGGAGAGCAAAGGATATGAGAGAAAACATGAGTAAGTAGAATTGCTGCAAGTAAAATGAGAAGTAGAGAAGTTTGGTTAATAAAAAATATGTCTGTTACAGATTGGTAATACATTCTGTTGGGAAGAAATATTCCTCAGGAAACTAGACAGGTTTGTGGACCTTACTGTATGTAAGTCAGATCAAAGAATGTTCAATGTTTTATTACACAAAATTAAAAGCAATTAGACATGGTTTTTGTCATTTTTTTTTTAAATTAGGCAGTTCACCTATAATATAGCACAGTTATAAAGAAAGTGGAAATGTCTTGAAAGTGTGAAACTAGTCTGGTTGAGTTTGGAAAAAGTAATTTTCAATGTGAAATATTTGAGGAAACCTGAATAAATTAATGAAATATTTTAGTATAATGGAGCTACATTTTTCACTAAAACAGTTTTGGTTCCTTTTTCTGTAGTTCTTCCTTCTGACTTCTCTTGGTAAGCCCAGGATATGCTGTAATTGCTGCTGCAAAAACACCTCCTTGTTAATTCTAAAAGTTATCTCCAGGAAGAGAAAATATAATAAAGACAATGTGTAGAAAAAATACAGAATTGCGACTTGGAGGATACAGATTCAAATTCCAGTGCCTTGCAACACTTTCATGCAATTAAGTGAGTTTAAATATTGCTTTTCCTCAATGAAGAGAACATGTCCCTGTCTTGCTTCCTTAAAATGCAATATATCATTACAAATTGTTGTTTTATAACAAATAATTTTCTCTTCCCCAGCTCTGGTCTTGAATTAGAGGCTTTGATAATACAAAACAGGGTGTGAAAATAATTTTTATAGCTCTGTTTAGTTAAGTCAAGAGGTTTTGTTTAATTAATCATCCCTGCTGACAACATTAATATTGAACTAACTAGCTTGTGGAGTTGAATCAATCTTGATCTTACTGGTTTTACTATAGTAAACTTGCAGATGAAATCAACAGAGCTACAATCTCTTAAAGGTGTCACTCAATTTCTAAAAAGATGATAGGCTCTACTTAAAGGGCAGACACAAGACTTTAAGTCTATGTTTTCATTTTCCAGCTGAAAGTTAGAAGTCTGTTTGTTGTTTTCAGCCCAATGGTATTTTATTTCAGGTTGCATTAGCATGTTTTCTCTACATGTACTATTAGGTATGCATTCACATCACTTTGCATTGTGTTAACTAGAGGTTTTATCTAAGAAATTGATAACATCTATTCTGTTATTATGGAATTACAGAATGGAAATATGGGTCAAAGTGATCAAAATGCTAAGGTGAAGAAGTTTGTCTCTCCAGCTGTTATGGAACAGATGTGTCTATAGGTGATCTAAATCACATACAGGAGTGAGTAAAATTGAATTATCATCTAAATAATAGATCCTTCAAACCCACAAAAATAAATAAATGTCCCATCTTATCCAACCCATTACTCCTTTTTGAGCTTTCACATCAGACTCTATCCTTGGTAGAAAAGCACATGTGGGTGGTGATTATGTAATATATTGCTTATATTATTTCATAACTTGAAGCATTGCATTATTTTAAGATTTGGAATATGTGGATTAAATATAATAGAAGTCAGCAGATGACCTTTCATTGCTCAAAGGGTTTGTATTTTTTATGTTTCTGCTTAGAATTAGAGAGAAGCACTGAAATACGGTGACGTATGAGGGAAAACTAAGAAACAGTCTATGAGCATAAGGAAATTTACAAGATGGGGAATTAGAAGAAAAGAAAGAATAATGAATAAAAATGCTTTTCTGGGAGATGGAAATAATAATGACATTGGAAACTGACATTCGTTGCTTATTTTTCTCTTGATAAAAATTTAGTAGATACGGGACAGAGCAAAAAGTAAATTACTGGGAGAGAGTTTAGGTGGGAGTAAATGCCTTCTACTGAAACTGTAGATTCAGTGTAAGTGTGAGTAGTCAAGTTCTTTGGTTAAGAGGATGGCATAAAGACAAACAAAGAAGACAAATTTTGTGGGAGGAATCAGTATGGTGTCACAATTTCTACAGAACAACTTCAAAAATGCAGGTAGGAAGGAAGCAGGAATTGCAGGTTAGAAGTTGGCCATTGGCAGGGTAGATAACATCTTAAGAGGGAGTAAAAAACTAAAGGAAGCCTTGAGAGTGTCTGCTGGCATGACAATGGAGAAATCAGAGATCTGATGTCCAGTCCTGCTTTCTGATCAATATGCCTTGAAAAACTGAATAGGACTGAGCACTAGGGAGAGGATGCTCAGCAACATCTGACAGAGAAGGAGCAAGGAGTAGGACCAGTCATGTTTGGTGAAAATCATGTAAATTAAGGGCCTTGTTATTAAAAGCAAATTGCTAACATCAGTATCTCCAGACACATAGTTCTTTGGGCTAATGTTGAAGTTACAAACTGGCTCATGTTCTTGTTTCAGGGACTTCATGACATAACCATGTCTTACATTTTCTAGGCCAGTGAATACTGTTGGCACTGCCAAAATAACAGCTTTGCTCCCCTGGGAGACAAGTGTCAGCTATGTCTGTTTTTGAGACAAACACTAGAAAGACTTATATAATTTAAGTATTAATCTAGAGAGTAAACTAATTTTGTAGGATGGATTTGAACAGAGAATATGGTAGGAATGTAGGCAAGTATAACATTTCCTAGAGTCTGTCTGCTACAGTCTTAAAGAGGTGAAGAAAGTATTGTTGTATTGTTCTAACAAGATGCTTAGTTGTTTGTTGTCCTCTTGAGCCTTGCAGTTACCCCTAATAAAATGGTAACCAACAACAGACCTCTTTAGTGAAATCTGGATCTTTTCCAATCCCTGGCCACATCTTTGCTATTTATTATGTTTATTGTGTCAGATTGAGCCCTTTAGGAGGAATTTTACATCCTGCTTCTTTTACTGGAAGCAATATTTTAAGGAGTTCCTTTATAATAAATGAACCTTGAAGGTGTAAGTACCAATTTTTATAAGACTGTAGTTTTTACAGCAGAAGGTAAAGTTATGTTCATATTTCTACTACAAACCTCATTCTGGAAGGACTTGTAAATCTGCTACAATAGAATCTTCATTTGACAGAAAAAAAGGTTGGGATACCAGATAGTGCTTGTATTTATTAGACCTTTGTATTTGAGCTAACTGAAAGGGCCTTTTTCTCTAAAGGCGTCTGCTTAATTAGATAATTACACAGTAAACTGTAAAAGTTACTCTAATTTCATCAGAGGATTATTGTGCTGGGAGTTGGAGCTATTCTTTGAAGCCTGGAGACAATTTCTGCAATCTAGAGTAATGGCAAATGGACAAGTCATAAGAGAGATATTTGCAGTGCTGCTGCCTGTACTCTGTCTCTTGAGTGAATATATTTGTCCTTTTTTTGCTGTAAAGGAGTTTGGCATGATAGGCTGTCAGTCCAATACTTTTTGGGCCAGAATGGCCCTTTTTGGATCCTGTGTATAGCTGCATTTTCTTAATGACAGTAGAAAAACAAGACATCTTTCAGAAGGGCAAGGATGCAGATGGGATAATAACCCATCCTGCTCTCTAGGTGCAAACAGCAGTTCATGTCATAGTGTCCTAAAGTGTGTGCTCTCCCCGTGCTCTGAAAAGTACTGAGCACATGGAGTTGTATACAAGTCTGACCTCCTTTTCCTGCCGCTCTAAGACAACATTGTTTGACTAGATCAGTGAATTATATAGTAGTCACCAATGCACTAAGCATGAATAATTCAAGACAGGTTGAATTTTAAACTACTGAGTGTATCTTTGGAAGATAGATGAGCAGTGGTGAGGTTCAGTCAAACCCATGGCACCAAGTTACCGAACCAGAGGCAAAGGGAACACCAAGCATTTAATTGCTTTTGTTGTGCTGAGTGTGATGTACATCTTTAACTACAATATGGGCAAGAGCCATCAAGGGAAAGTAGATGCATGCAATATGGAAAAAGGTTCATGTGGTATATAGAGCAATACATGCCTCAGCTCAAGGAAGTAAAATCATTCCTGTTTCTTGACAGATGTCTAGTGTGCCCCCTCAGTGTTACTTTTTTCAACAGACTTTTTGCAACATATTTCAACAGTGATTCAGGAACAAAGGAGAATGCAAGAGAACTCTTTTTGGCACTATTGATTTGCCCTGGTCAGATAAAACATCTTTAGTATTTTCCCCCAAGTGGAGGCAAAAAAAGCGTTTTTTTCAAAAAAATCCAAAGTTTGGAGAGTACTTACTTCTGACCCCCTGTAAAAGGAATACAAACCAGATTTTATTTTTTTTTCATTAGAGGTATCATTACCCTCTCATATTCCTATTTACTTAAGTAGTATCCGTTTATTCCAGTTTACTTATCTTAAAAAAGTATGGTGAAGTATGTCAGTATAGTAAAACCATCACTGGTATTAGTGAGTCTCACATTCAGTACAGTGTGTAGAAGGCTAATAAAATGTGTTCCTTTCATCACTTATCACTAAAAACCATCAGAATAAAATAAATAATAAAATCCAGATGTCCCCCAAAAAAGACAACAGATTCAAAGGCTAAATCTATGCACAAGCTTTCAAAAAATTTGAAGGCTAGGAGAGTTGTAAGCACTGTTTCTAGTTAATGTCTTTCATTTTATCTGAAGTATTGGCTGTGGATTTTGATTGCCCCACCTCTTTAAAGAGACAAAATGAAAAAAAACACCCCCACAATTACACAGTAAGCCACAGAGATATTTTTTTTTTATAACCCATTATAATTCTGAAACTTCAGTAATTTAAAACGGCAAAGTCAGCCTAGCCATTTTTCCTTCTACTAATCCTGAACTTCAGAGCTCTCTGCCTTAGAAGCAATAATTCTTTGTTGTAATAAGTTTTATGGCCAGATTTCTAAAGAATGTAATAGCCACATTTGTAAGAGAATAAATACGTTAATGTCAAATCAATAACTGCAGTTTTCTGCGTAGCTGCTTAAAACAAAGGTATTTGTCTCATGGTTGTGAATAGGAGGTGCATATTTTTGCAAAATACCTTATACGTCTTAATTTGAATAATGACCTTGAATCAGTTGATATATTCCCATACGTTCGTACTTTTAGCACACAATTATTAAATTCCTTTTACAATTAAATAATATTTAGGTTATTTTTATGTATTCCATTACTTTGGAATACTGACCTTTCAAACCTTTAGATTTTAAAGAGGCAGTAGACATAAGGACTGTATTATTTAAGCGCTGTAGCCTTTGAGGCATACATAGTACAACAGTGTTATATTCTAGAGATCAAAAGGCCAGCAGTTCTGGAGTAAGCACATCCCTTGTGGATTAATTATAATGAAATTACTCATTTGGAACACTATGCCAAGGCTTTGACACTGTCCAAGCTGAGGTAAAAAATTCATGTGAGCTTTCTTTGCACTGGAAGAAAAGCTGCAGTGACAAAAGATGTTTTATTTATAGCAACCCTGTCTATACAGGAGAGCGAAGAGCTACTGCTCACATTTTGCTAGCCAGTATTTTCACTGTAGCATGCAGTTATCCTTCAGCTACATTACAGCTTTGATGCTTAAAATAGATGCACATCATAGGAAGAATAAAAACGCACAATTATCTTCATAGCCCTCAACTTTGAAAGATCTCTTGCAATCTGGAAATTCCCCTTTTAAAGATTATTAGAGACATTTTTAATTTCAGAAGTGGAAGGGGTCACAATATCTGAAAAGTAGAATATCTGGGCTTTCTGAAACATAATCCAGAGAACGATGACGTTCTTGAAGTTTCCCAAATCATCCCCACCCTGATGAAGTTGTTTGGAATTGCATCAGACCCAAGTGTACATATAAGCAAGACTGGTAGATCTGTGTGTTAGCATGGAGACTCCTCACTTTTATGACTAGAGTCTCTGTTCCTAATTTCCAATACAGTAAAAGTCCAGCTTAGCCGGTTTGATATGAACTTGTTTATGAAACTTGGCAAAAATTCAAGAGAAAAAAACAGAGCTTGTTCAAACAAAAAAATTATTAGTATAGTCCATGGATTGAGCTGAATGTTTCAAGCAGCTAAGGGAAGCACAGGACTTGAACTGGATAGATCAAAATTAGTATGCTGGAAAAAAGATTTAAAGAAGTACCAGAACAAACTACTTCATTTTTTCTGCCTTTTGAGTTCTGTTCTCCCACCTTGATTTCTGGTTTGAAAAGGTTAACTCATCTGCAGTCTCTTGGACCATACAACTCCCTGGGCTCTTATCCCACTCAACTAAGCATGATTATCACCAAGATGGAAAAAGGAACCAGGTGACAAACCTAGATAGCCAAAGAAGAAAAGATTTGAAGAACAGCTCATATATGAGAGGTATGCCATCCTTGACATGATGTTGTCTTCATTCTCCCACTTAACTTTTTTTGTCAAATGAGGGGAAGGGTGTATTGTTTCCCTCTTTTACCTGCCCTGCGTAGGGTCTAGGTTAACTAAGCAAGAGAACATCTTGCAACTGAGAGGCTTGAAGAACAAGGGTCAAAGAAGCCTTGACATTGTGCAGATTTGCTAGCTCAGTCAACATGGCTGTACCATGCTGTCCCTCCAGCAATGAGTTCACACCACACTGGGCTATTGACACCAGAAAGAGGACCTTCATCATCTTTGAGTCTTCTTTTCTTCTATTTAGCATAATTTTTGTTTTATTTTCCTCAAAGGAAATAAAATTACAAACAGGCACACCAGTTAATCCCAGATTCTCTAGAAAGAGTAGTATTAACTGTTTAAAGTCTCACATGAGACTTCTTCCTTAAAAGAACTCTACACAGCTAAAGATGAAGATTAGCAAAAATACAAAAAGGAAAAAAAAATGTTTAGTGTGAAGATGCTTTTAAGAAGGTCTCTGTACACAGATCCTCTAGACCTCATTTAATGTACAAATACACAAAGGTATTTTTCTCCCTGGATTCTTTGGAACCCTTTTGTTAACATGAATCATCACATTAAAGCCAACATCTGGGTGAAATGCATTTGATTCCCAAATATCTTCTATAGTTTTCCCCCTTCAATTGCTTTCAGTGAATTCCATGTAAGCTAAAGTGCCTTTTCTGAGGAGCAAAAGATGATTGAAATGAGACTGTACTAATGGTATTTCTACTGATGAACTTAAAGGATATCATAAAGCACATTTTTACAGTTGGAAGGACTGGGGTGACAACAGAATATACTAAAGGTGACCTTGCTGTTTGGTGAAAAAGGTGGGAATTAAAAGAAGATCCAGAACTTCACAAGACAAGCAGTTTCTGTTCTATATTAACTTATACAATACCAGTACTTGCATTCATACTATAATTAGTGCTGAAGCCTCAGCACTGTATTGCAGCATATCTCTCTCTCTCTAATAATTATCTGGTTGGTTGTGCTGGAATCTCTGACAATCTCTGTAATTTAATTGACAAGAATTCAGAGGCTGATGGAGAGAGAAGTTGTACCAATGACGTTCAGATTTCTAATACTGTTTATTTAAAAAATATGCATGAACTACGATTATAGGAATTTGGAGGTTCCAGCTGAGTGGTGAGTAGGCCACTAGGTTGGATGTTTGTTATAGCTGGATATGAAAAATGAAGTTCACTTTGAACAGGTATCATCCTATATTTATCTTAAATGATATTGAGGCACTTCAGATAAACTAAATAAGCAATCCTAGAAGCATAAACAAGTTTCCAGAACTACAAGTAAATGTAGACAGTGAGTACGAGACAGAAATTATAATTCAGATTACAAAGCATTTCAGAAGAGCTGAGTTGCTATAATTCCAGTGTAAATACAAAGGAGCTCTAAAATCTTTCCAACCTCAATTATGTCTATCCCACTGATCCTACCTACACTTTCATCAGTTTCAATCCCTAAATCACTTTTCTCCCACCAGCCACTTGTTAATCATAAAAAATGCAGTTTTCCTTAAGTTTCCTTACATTTGTGAGCACAAACTTTGCTTTATAAAGTATGTTGTCTGTAACATCAATTTAAGCAGCCTGCGGTTTTGACAGAAATTCCAACACATTAACCATGAGTTATGTAGTAAGAAAAATTCCATATAATTGTGAAGGATTAGTTGAGATGAGCAAACAAATCTGACTTCTTTTGAAATCCAAATGAACATACTCAACTGTGACTGTACATCCATGAAATTTTCATCATCTTTCTCTTGGAAGTACCAATTATTTTACAGCTTTATTCAAGATTTCTGTGTGGCTTCTGAGGCAATGTTGATGCTTCAGTGAGCCATCTACTATTGTTTTACTTCAAAGGAAAGCAATAAAGTAATTCCAGACTCTGGGATCTTCTGTTAGTCTAGGAGCCCCCTGCTGAATAAAAATACTGCCTAATCATTACTAAAGTCTCTTTGAAATATTGATCTATTGGAAACAGTATTCTGTAATGGAAGTTCAACTTAGTATATCATGATCCCTGTGGGAAAACCATCAGTGGGTTTTGCCAACAACAGTCCCTGACTCGTTTGTTAGATGACAAAATGTCATTTGCTTTCTAGGTAATAAAGCTGAAAAAACCCTGAATTGTTCTCCATAACATGTTTAGGAATCAAATGAAATAATTTTACAGCAAGTGTGTGATGGTTAACTATTTTGAGGTACAAGTTTGTAGTTTAGAACAACAGTTATTTTTACAGAGTATTCCTGAGAACAAACACATTATCCACTTGCTTTATTTAAAGTGTTCCTAAGCTTGTTTTAAAGCCAAAAGACACTTTATTTTTCCCAGTGCTATTCACTCCTTCTCCCCATGCAACAAGACACATCAGCCTAGAACCTACTATTCAGGAGCAATGGACTTAAACTTTATTTCTATGTGATTTTGATAAGCGGATTCTGAGAGTTATGCAAAGGGGATTTTAAACCATTACTTCATGGAGAACAGTGTAGAAACATCTCAGAAAGCACTTCGGCTGGTACATTCATGGTGGAGTGCTTCAGTATGTGAAAGAGGGATTTAGTAAGGTTCACAAGTAGTAGACTCATTACCACAGAAGTCTGCCTAAGGCTTGCCTGTTATGTTCCTATGTTAAAAGAAGCTTAAAGTTCTTTACAGCCAGATCCATTCTTTGAAACTGCAGGCAAGGCACTTGTAATAACATGTAGTAGCTTAAAATTAACAAATCTCAGTATTGTTGGAAAAATTTGGTATTATGGTAGTTTTAGGGGAAAGGCCTGGGAAAGTTAATAGGAACACTGGATTTAGGGTGGGTTCAGGGGTTCAAGGAGAAGTGTGGAAGCCAATCTCTTAACTCTCTTCATCAATTATTAGAACAATTTCTGTTCAGTATTCAGTATGCTCCTCTACTTCCCTTATAGCTACTTCCTTTTTCACATAGCTATCTTTCTTCTCACCCCCTGCAATTGATGTGCAAGAACATCCCTCCAACTTTCTTCTGTTCATTTCCCAATTTAAGTTAGAGGGATAAATTCTGTCTATTGTTTTACTAGAGAGAAGGGGACAAGATAAAAAAGAGGAGAGGAAACTTCTGCATATTTCCTCCCTAACAGGATAAGTAGAAATCGGGTCAAGTGGTAGTTATAGGACAATTAAATTCAGATTTCCTACAGATAAACAAAATCTACCATTTCTTCCTATCTTCTCTTCTGTGCTGCTGGGTTGATGTTTGGGCATAAATAATCCCAGTTTAGGAAATGATTGATGAGGGAGGCTCCTTATTTGATGCAGTTGCTGCTGTTCGAGTGAAAGGGAAACAGTATCTCAAGACAGTTTGATTCAGCTGCTGCTGCTTTGGACTAATTGGGTCGGGGATGAAGGTGGATGAACTTTACTAATAGCTGGCTTAGGGTGGGGGCAAACATTTGTTTTGCTTCTGTTGTCATTCTTGCACATTAAGTGAAATAGATACAGTGGCAAATAGTATATTTTTGCTAAAATAATTACTTGCCCTCTAGTGGCTGTATTGTACAGACAACAATATCAAGCATAAGCAGAACTGTGGCAATAGTACAACGAGCATAGGTAGAACAAGCATTTTTGCAAAGGAACTGCCTGTGAGGAAATGCTCTAACGCTGCAAGGAGCTCATCTAGCATACTGAAGTCCCGGTCTCTAACCAGTGTATGTAGCTGTCATATTCAAACATGGAGTTTTCTATCTCTGTTCAGGGCTTTGCAAAGGGAGTTGAATAGCAGTAGAGACATACTGACACCAGGAGGTTATCACTGTTACTGGTCAAAGATAAATGAAATGGAAGTATTAACAAGTCTTACAAAAGCTTTTAAAAAGTGCAGTCAGTAAACAAAAAAAAGGGACAAAAAAGACTTGAAATGTCTACTTTAATTACACATTTTTTATCTGATATTTTAATTTCAGGATAGGTATCCTCCACTCTTTCTTGGGGTTTTAGCTGAAGGCTTTTCAAGCTCACCCTGCATACTGTTTAACTGTGAGAATGAGGACTACACTTTTCTTTTGACCGTCATAATAAGGTGAGAAGTATTGATAGAAAAATCTCAGCAAGAATAAATTCAAGGACCTGTTCAAACAAAGGAAAGGTGCATGCCTGAAATTCTAATAAAACATTATGGAGAGGTAGTTATCCTAGCTTCCAAGGCTTTTTTTGTCCCCTGTGAAATAAGGTGTGCTGCAACTGGCTAACTTCTAACACATCTGTTGAGTCATGGTTTCTGTTGTTCCCTGTTGCTAAAGCAGTAAAGATCAGTTGAAACAATTATGGAATTGGAGCTCTGCACCACTACAAACCCTATTTTGTAATTTAACGTGGCACAGCAGATGCCTGTAGTGGTACACAGTACCCAAAGTCGACTACAGCATTTACAGAGGCAAGTGGTCAACTATTCAGACCCCTTGAAGACTGAAGCAGCAATTGTCAACCAAGAAAATGAAATTAGAAAATGAAATGTATAAATCTATGAGATGGACAGAAACCCTTTGGAATTTAGGGGGAAGTCAGCTTTTTACCTGAGGGAACTCTCTTCTGCATAGAAATTAAAATTTGAATGTAGGACTTTATACTTTGAGTTCAGACACAAGCGAAGCCTCAGGAATTTTTTTGATTTCTTTGTTTAGAATCATAAGTGTGAGGCTATGATATCTTCTTTTAATATCATGTCCATCTAACTCTGTTCCTATCAACGATAATCTGGGCAGTAATTCTTAGTTCTTCAGCAGCAGAATAGATGGAAATACAAATCTGTTTCAGGTCATGAAGCTGTATCTCAGCTAGCTAGACTTTGCAGGGTACATCAAAAAATATAAATTAATACTACAGCTGTTCATTGTGGTTGGAGGTAACCCGAGTTAGTGATAAGCCTAAATATTGTTGTGATGCACCAAATTCAACTGTAAGTTGATTAATGTGTCATACAGGGCTTAGAGCATTTTCTCAAAAATGACTTGGTTGTGTCTTTGGATGCTGGTTTGTAAAAATATAGTGCTTTCTTTTGTACTGCACACTGCAAAGCATTGCCAAGCATTATGAACCTATTTATTTTTCATTATTTATTTATTTATTTATTATGGGTAAATTGAAATATATGCAGGCTTGAATTCATAATGCTTGAATGACCAATACTTCAGCTGAAATTCAGTAAATTTAATCTCTGCTGCAAATCAGAAGTGAAGCCATTGTGAGCCATTAGAGAAAACAAGATCAAGAAAAGTTTGATGATGAAATCTTATGATTTCTGATATAGGGGTCCTCATTACTAAAACATTTGCTTTCCACAGTATTATTTTTTAAATAAGCTGGATAGTATAATTTTCAGTATTTTTTTCCTGACTTGTGGCCATGTGATTGACATCTATGTATTTGTGCTAAAGCAAATGTATAGCAGGGGGAAAGTAACAGATAAAGCTCAGTCAGTTGCTTGTATCAGGCAGGAGGAATGCTCTGTCACCTGGAGTTAAATTAAAACAGACATCTGAATGTCAAGTAGCTTTGTTGGTCATTGCAGGGAATAAATGTGAACTATCAGTATCTGTCAAAGACATGAGAAATACAGAAGGAGAAGACTGTGCGTGTACTCTGCTTTTATTAAAATGATGGTATGTTTTTGGAGGGGATACTTGCACTGAAGTGCAGACTGTGTAATTACATAGCCCTAAATCCAGCATAGTATTCTGCCAGATCATTTGTGACTCATAATTTTCTCCTGAGATGTAATGGCAACCACTAGCCCGAAACCTTTCCCTGCAGTGCCACTAGGTGGGGAGATCGGCTCACGGTTTTCAAAACCAGTGCGCTCTCCTGAGCGGGCAGCGGCTTCGTTCCCCGAGAGCTGGGGGACATTCTCTGGCCCCGTGGGGAAAGGGAACCCGGGCCTGGTTCTTTCCCCGAAAGAGTAAGTCCAGTCTGCATGGGAAGTCAGTGTGAGCCTGCTACTTGACTGGAATTAAGCTGTACAAAGTGAAACTTCAGCTTCCAGTTATTTCTTCTGCTCTTTTTCTCTGATTATTTGAGAGACTCTAAACTCCTTGCGTGAAATTATACATAATTTAGATTTTAGTAGAAAAGTGGAAAGGAGATTTGAAGTAAGACTAGTTCTTTATTTCATGGAAAACTTTCTTACATTTAAAATCTGTACTGTAAGATTTCTGTCCACAATTTCTCTCATTAAAAAGAATACGAATGAACAGGTAGAAGAGTGGGATAATTTCACACACAAAATTAAATGCCATCTTCTTTTTCTAAGCTGGATGAACTTTTTAATCAATCAAATGTTTAATTACTCTCCCCTTCCCCACCCCCTGTCCCCAAATTATCCCCTCTCCCCTGCTCTTGTATTTGTCAAAAAGTGGTAACAAAAATATGGGGAAAAAAGAAAAATTTTGAGTTTTATGTGTTTAGGGGGAGCGGAATGCAGGAAAGGAGAATTTAGGTGGAGAGTGTTAATTGTTAGTGTTGTATGGAAACAGTTCCATCCTTTGGTAGTGTTAGGTTAAGGGTTGCACTTGATGATCTTAAGGGTCTTTTCCAACCTAAATGATTCTGTGTTTCTATGAAAATCCCACTGTGCTTTAGAAATCACCTTTCCATTTCAAGTTTCCCAAGTATCTGTCAAAAATCTATTTTCATTTTTAATCATACATAGAATGAACACCCAAACTACACTTTTTGATATAACAAGCTTTGGTAAAATATAGCAATGTTTAACAGGGGAAAAAAAAAAGTGAGAATTCAGCTCATTTAAATTGTATATATATATAATTCATATATATAGTATATATATATAATTATATATATTATATAATGTATATTGTATATATATATAATTCAGGGTTATAATTCATTGTATGTGTTCATTAAACTAACTCTCAGGACAAAATTCTAATTGTGAACTTTAATTTTCTTTCCTGTATTTTATGATACTTAATTCCCACCATTATATAAATGTGTAGTGCCTTTCACCCTCTCTAATGGAAAAGCTAAAACTTGTCAAAACTAAACCCCAGTTCTGCCAGAGAACAGTTGAGTGGCAGCTAGTGTGCAAAGTCCTGTGAGGACTGGGGAGGTGTGTATTGTCATTTTTATTTACTTATTCAGCTTGTATTTTATAAATTAGAAAAGGAAAATAAAAAGGAAAAAAACTTGATGGATTTTAAAATTCTAAATTGGCCCCAAAATGTATCATCAATATACAAGGATTTACATATAAAAATACAGTAACTTCCAAATTTATCAAATAATATATTATCTGCATATATATGAAAATAACTGAAAAGAACCTGCATAAATCAGTGAAAGAGGCAAGGGCAAATTCAAAACATGTAAACTATTGGGAGAAAGAGGGAGAGCATGATCTGGGAAAACCAGAGGTGAGTGATCTATAAGAAGAAAAAAAGGAAACATGGCAAATCTCATATCAGATACACATGTGAACCCATGCTGTTACTGATTTTTTTTATATATATATATTTTTTTAGTTTCACATTGTTTTTCTACCAAAAATACAGAGACAGAAATATGTTCCGCTGCTGCTGCTGTTAGCTGGAAGAAGAAAAGCAGCAAAGCTTTTCTGGTCCTGCCACTATGGGGGACAGAATGGTTGCCAAAATTTGTTATACAGAAAGCTGCCTAGCCATGGCTGAAATTCAGACAAAGCAATTTTTACATTTGAGATAAGCTGTGGGTAAAAATCAGGCAAGATACCACAGCCTTTCCATGTGTCAGACATCTCTGAAAAACAACCTTCCCAACTACTACTTCTTCCCAAATTTATCTGGACATAGCTAAGTTGCACAGTCTTAAACCTGTGTGACACCCATGTGTTGTAATGAGAAGACATTCGTATACCTAAGAGATGACCAGTTATGTGTATTAGAGTCTGTACATTTTGTAAGTATAATGCAATTCTTCTCAAATACTAAATCCTGTTGCATATAACTCTAAGGAAAACTTTAAAATGTTGATGACAGGTTGAAAATGGAATACTTGCCTCTCAGTTCTGTGCTGAAAACAACTGAGCAAACAAAAAAAAAAAAACCAACCCAACAACACAGTCCAAATCCATGTTGATAAATTATTCTAAAAAGCAGAAAATGTAGGGAATGCTACTTTAAGTTTTTCAGTTTCAGGGGCAAGGGGTGCAATAGTTACATCTATTGTACATCTTAAGTCTATTTTTTGTCTAAAATGACTGTTTTGCACATTTCTTTTGTTTTCACTTATGTCCAAATGAAGGAAACATCCTTTTGCCTTTCTTTCTTTGAGTCAACTGAAGTGTATATGCAGGATTTACATCTCCAGCATTTCTATAGGATCATACAGGGGATCATGTCCTTGCTCTCATGAACACTTGCAGCCACTGGGTGGAGAACTTGTCTAACAAACTATCTCATGACAGAGTGAAAATCAATCCAACTCTACTTTGCTGGCTGGGCAAATTACAAAAATACAGATCATATATTAGGCTTTTCTTTTTCAGTGGTCAAAGTGGTTCAATTTCCAGCTAGGACATAATTTTCAAAATAACCTGAAGTTGAAATTAATACTAAGAAACAACCTGTACTGAGCTTAGGAAAAATCCATTAAGCTGTCTGCATTAGAGGAAGAAACTGGCCAATGGAGTTGAAGCACATTTATTATACTGTAAGAAGTAAGTTTCAGACAAATATCACAGGAACCAAGATGACACTCCAATAAGGTAACTTTAGGTTTAATCATAACTGCAAATAAGAATATTATTATGATGATTTATTTGTAGTACAATCTTGTCTAAGGGACCCAAAGAAATCAGAGCCCCACTGTGCTAAACACTGTACACTTGTATTCAGCAGAAGACTGTATTTTCCCAGTTGAGCTTATTTTTTAACTAGGTAAAAGTAAGAATTTTCTGGAAAACCAAAGAACAAAACAGAGTGGTCCAAAATCACAGAGCTGGTCTTTAACAAGCTAAGGACAGAATCCAGGTGTTTTATTTTTGGTCTTGACTTCTTGTTACACCACGGCCTCCATGATACTATGACTTAAATGTCTCATTTTGTTAAATGCTATTTCAAAACAGATCAGGCATAGCAAAATTTGGGGCCACACTAAGTAAAGATGTTGAATGGTGACAAAATAAGTAGGTAAAGACAGTTAAGTTAAGCTTTCCAGAAACAGTTCAAGAGGGGGGAAAAATTGGGGTTTTTTTAGTTTTTCTGGAGAAAGATACATGTTTAGCTAAAGCAGAAAGCAAATTTCCAGCTCCCATCCTTTCATTAGGAACGCAAATATACAATGGTATCAGAGGAAAATTCCAATGAGCTATAAAACAGAAGTTAGGTCTACCCAGGAAAAAGAAAGTGCTTTTCTTTCATGAAATCAAACTTCTTTTCCCTTGTGTATTCTGTGAAAAGGTTAAAATTCAAGGGAAACATTTTCACCAACTTATTGAGTGGAGTGATACAATATTTGATACAATACAAAGTCTTTTGTGAAACGGGGCAGATCCCTGGGGTTCTAGTGGACCCTACTAAGAACTAGATAACTTGCAAATAATTAGTTTTACTTTTTAAATATGAATAACATAGTTCTCTAGATGCTACTTATAAAAATTGTCTCATTTATATAAAGTCAGAATATTTCTATCACAAAAGTCTTTTTCACAAAGATGTGTCATGTCATTGAATATACTAAATTATTAATAGAGGATGCTCTTATTTATGCACTTTTCTCTGATTTAGAAAGATGGAAATTATTCTGGGATAGATTGCATCATCTTTACTCCTGTTAAACAGTAACTTCTGCTGCAAATCATGTCAGTGGTAAACAAGAGCCAAGTACTGTGGCAAAAATTACGGACCTGGCAATATTAGTGGCAAAAAACTTTGAATGGAGTTTGAAGAGTTGCAGATTCCATCGTTCATTATAGATAATATGAACTGGCTTTCTGTGGGTGCCTTTGCCATATGTCTTGGCTTCCTTATATATGTGTAGGCTTTAAAAACAGCATTACTCAATTAACCATTTACTTACTAACCATCTAGCTTGCATCTACCATTCTATTGGTAATGATTATTCAGACAAGAAGTTTGTTTAAGTAGCAAATTGGCTGAATATTCAAATTATTTTTGTATCTGAACAAAAAAATCATAATTGGTTCAGAACAAATAATGGTTTCTCTGTTCTTGCTTATTCAAATCAGAAACTAAGTTATTTCAGGTTGTGCTAACCATTATATTTGTATAAGGATATCCAAAGAGGAAAGCGTAGTTATAAATATATTGTATTACTGGTGGAAATATTGTTGCCCTTTTATCTAATAGTCCAGGGAGATCCAAATAATTTTCCCAGAAGCTGGAAATGCAAATTCCTCCTCCTTTTGAGAGAAGTAGAGATCCTGTGTGTCACACTGTAGTCACTGATTTTATATGGCATTCTCTCATATGAGAGGTGTTGAAGTTCCCATATCAATATTTAAATATTCATTGACTCTAGAATAAAAAATATATTTTTAGTGCCCAGTTGCCAGAATACCCATCTGAGTCTTAGGAAAGCTGAGCTCCATTCACAGTCCTATGAAATGGAACAGTCCAGGAGAAGCCTTGATATAGTATTTAGAGCTCTGTCCTGCTCCAACTGGATTGAAATTTGGAGTTTCCCCAAGAAAGTGAGTTTGCTGAAAACAGTCAATAGATAAGGGCTGTCTTGGAGAAGCAAGATAGAGATAAGTCTCTTCCCACTGTCATCCTGTTATATCCCTTAGGACTTTAAGGTACACAGTTACATAGAATCATAGAATCATCGAGGTTGGAAGAGACCTTCAAAATCATCCAGTGCAACCGCCTACCTACATGACCACTAAACAATATCACCCAGTTCCACATCCAGACACCTCTTGAACACCTCCAGGGATGGTGACTCCACCACCTCCTTGTGCAACCTATTCCAATACCCAATCACCCTTACAGTCAAAAAAATTTTCCTAATGTCCAATCTAAATCTTCCCTATTTCAATTTAAGGCCATTTCCTCTCGTCCTTTCACTATGGGCATGGCAGAAGAGACTGACCCCAGCCTCACTACAACCTCCTTTTAGGTAGTTGTAGAGAGCGATGAGGTCTCCCCTGAGCCTCCTCTTCTCCAGAGTGAACAACCCCAGCTCCCTCAGTCATTCCCCATAAGACATATTTTCTAGTCCCTTCACCAGCTTTGTTGCCCTTCTCTGAACACGCTCCAGCACCTCAATGTCTGTTTTGAAGTGAGGGGCCCAAAACTGAACACAGCACT
>VZRW01004599.1:0-79464 GCA_013398125.1 Aegotheles bennettii | reverse complement strand
CCTGAAGCAGAACAACACTTCCACCCAACTTAGTGTCATCTGCAAACTTACTAAGGGTACATTCAATCCCCTCATCTAGGTCATCAAAGAAGATACTAAACAGAACTGGCCCCAACACTGAGCCCTGGGGAACACCACTAGTGACCAGCTGCCAACTGGATTTAGTTCCATTAACCACAACTCTCTGGGCCCATCCTTCTGGCCAGTTTTTCACCCAGTGAAGAGTATACCCAGCCAAGCCACGGGCAGCCAGTTTTTTAGGAGAATGCTGTGGGTGACAGTGTCAAATGCTTTACTGAAGTCTAGATAGACCACATCTACAGCCTTTCCCTCATCTACTAAGCAGTTGATTTTGTCATAGAACGAGATCAGGTTGGTCAAACAAGACCTTCCTTTCATAAACCGATGTTGGCTGGGTCTGATCCCTTGGTTGTCGTGCATGTGCTGTATGATGACACTCAGGATGATCTGTTCCATGACCCTGGCCGGTACCGAGGTCAGACTGACAGGCCTGTAGTTCCCCGGATCGCCCTTCTGACCCTTCTTGTAGATGGGTGTTATGTTTGCCAATTTCCAGTCAGTTGGAACTTTTCCAGTTACCCAGTTACACAGAGATCCAGTCCTCTAAAAGATGGAAAGAGCAGTCATAAACTTTCATTGCAGAACAATTAAAGAGAATAGGTCTGGATTCAGCTGTAGCTGTGTGACTGAGACCTGTGAGTTACAGTATTACACAACATCCTTTTAACAGTATCTCGCTAACAGAACAAAAGTTGACTTTCTCAGGTTTTCTTTGCTGGAGTTAAGTTAGCATGCCCTTCCTGTCATGCACAGTCATGTTTTAACACATCTCCTTGAGTTTTGACCAGTTTAGAGGCAGGACATTGGCGCTTAGGAGGCCACCTGTATGTGCCAGTTTGTTCTGCATACTGCGAATAATAAAACGTGTTCAAACAAGAGCATAGACATTATCTAAAGCACAGAGAATTGTTTTAAGCTCTACACTTGAGTAGCTGTTTTCTGAATGCACATGGACCTTTATTTTAAGTTTTCTGACAGAAACTAGTAAGGAGAAAGGGGCGAGAGCAGGCGGGAGGCTTTTACATTTGATCCCCTGAAAAGAATTTTGGAGGAATTTACCTTTTTCTGTTGACTATGAGGAATAATGTCAAGTTTAGTGTTCAAAGCTGGACAAGAAGGCGACTGCTCATATTTTCAAGTACTCACACCTGACTTAGGTGTCAAACCAAAGTTAGTGACAAGATGTCCATGACCCCTTTGAAAGCTTTATGTTTTTATTAGCTCTACCGGGGACAGAGATTCTCTCTAGCTTGTATATTGGGCCGTGCAGAAGAGAGAAATGTAATCAACTTCTGGCTTTCTGTGCATGTTCAAACAGACTCCCCCTTCCTCCCCCCATATATAGTTGTAATAGTGTAAACATTCTGCTAAATATTTCCTCCACCTGCTTCAATGAATTAAAGAATCATCTCTTAACAGGAAAAATAAATGTACCAAATGTCACTATGCCTCAAGGGGATCAAAAATGATAAAACAAATGTTGTAACATTCTATTTTTGATCCAAAGGTAAATAAATGAAATGATGTGTCTATGTGTGTATACACATAGATTCACTCTATCAGTCATGTAATCCATCACTGAGGCTATTGGTTAAGGGAGAAATTACAGTTCCAACATATTTTCCAAACATTTAAACCTTTCTCATAAAATTATTTTGGGCTGAAAAATGTCTCCTGCTCATTTTCAATCCAGGTCTCGGAAGTGAATTTTCTTGGAAGGCTTAGTAAAAAAAAATGTTCTGGGGTTTTATTTTCACATAATAACTTTGAAATACATTAGTTGACATTTTCCAGATGCATTTTTGTACTCAGCAGCTCACAAGAAGCCCTTATTCAGGAGATGGACTACATGACAAAAATGAAGAAAAATTTTTACCTTTAACCCTTTTGATTGCTATATGAGAAAAATAGTAATTTGGTTTTGATAGAAACATTCTGATTTTATGAGACATAAATCTGCTAGCTTTTATTGTCTCCTTCTGATAGGGATAAATTCTGCATGAAAGTATAAATCGGTACTTTCTAGCAAAGTTAAATATATACTTTTCTTTGCAGGAAGTTAGGTCTAGATTTTGCTTTTCACTGGTGCAATCCATAGGAGGTCGTTCAAAGAGAAAAAGGGAAAGAAATGCCTCACTGTTTCCCTTCAGAGCGTCCCAGAAGTGATCTTTTGAATTAGAGATGAAACAGGAGGCTTGGAGACAGCTCAGGCTCCAGATCATGTGTGTGGATGTTTAAGGAATTCAGATTGATATTTAGAGATTTAGTAATCTCCTGGAGTCCAAAAAATGAGGGCCAGTTCTTAGGAGTCACCAGAACCATGTGCATAAAAGATATTTATTACTGTACTTTCTCATGGTCAACCTTCTCATTTATTAGATTCATATGTTACTTTGTAATATTACACTGTTAGCTGTTTAGAGAGGAGCCTGTGTATGGTCTTACTGCTTCCTCAGTGACTACTTCTGTGTCCAGGCTGTGCAGTATTAGCTAGTGCTGGATAGGAAGAAATAACCCCTAACAAGCTCTGTGTGGACATCTCATATTAATCACAGCATGAAAGAACTGACAAATCATTTGACTTGAAGGCTTCAATTCAGTTCTAGCTCCATTGTGATTTTGTCAGACAGCTTAAGATATACTTGAATTAGCTTTACAAGAGTTAATGCAAGCACTTGAAGCATCTTGTGTCCTTTCTTATCCTAAGGGTGTATTGACCTGCACCAATTTCCATACTGCTGCAGTTACACTGCTTCTTATGGTACCAATGTGACGGAAAAGCTAGCTCAGGCAATCCTATGCTCCACTGCAGTCTGCATCCTCGACATGTTTTACCTTCTTCTGAAATACGGGTATGAAGAACAGCAGAGGTTTTGTGAGGATACATATATGAATGACTATGATATCCATGGTTATGCTGAGCCTGTCTAGACAGAATAGGAGATGCAGACTTGCAGAGCAGGAGTGTACAATATTGTTGATGCAGTGGCCTTCCTTTTTGATGCTGCTCATGACTAATAGCATCTAAGCTGCTGACATTTGAGTCAATAACCAGTTATCTCTTTTCAGAACGGAGATCTTTCAATAATGGAAATGACAATGAAAGCAAAGGTGGACTCATCTGGGAAAATGAAAGCATTCTTGTCAGTGGTATTAGCAGAAATTTCAGAACTCTTTCCTCAGTCTTCAAAGATTCTACTCCTGTTCTCAAAAGGCAGCTAGCTTTTTCCTGGGTGCTCTGCTTAAATGCTGACAGGACTTGTTAGTTGTCGGTCTTGTTGATTTTATCTGTTCAGAGCACGTTATCAATTTGTCTGATTTGCATGAAGAACGTAAATAAATTAAAACCACATAACAGGTAGACTTGTCTACCAAAGAGCATGTCCCTGATGCCATATACTGGACTCCAACATCTAATGATTTTGGATCTGTTTGCTTTAGAATGAAAGTAAGAAAAGGAAAAAATAACCACTGGATTAAAGAGTCCAGTGAAAAGGTCATGTACCCCCAGCATCATCTAGCAAGCTCCCACTGAAATCAGTGGAAGTCTCCCTCTGGCTTTGTGGAACTTGTACAGAGTCCATATGGATCACACAGTCATTGCTGTATTTACAGTCTGAGTTAAAGCTAGAGCCATAGTAATTTCCAAAAGGGCAGGAAGGGACAGAAGGTATTGCAAATAAGAGTGCAAGAATTTTTTGCAACTGAAGGCCTATTTCCATTGAAGCCATTTAGAAAGGGGAGCAGGACAATAAAATGAAGCAAATGAAGATTTCATTGTAAATTTTAGTGGATATATTATCAGGTTACAGAAGCTGTTAAAGTACTTTTTCTGAGTATTGTTGGATCAGCATCAGATTTTTAATACATAATGCTATAAAGGATGGAAAATCTTAAGTATCTTGGTGTTTCAGGATGCATTACTACATGCACTTCAGCCACTTCCTCCTAGTTTTGGATCATTTTTCTGAAGCTTTAAATAGCCAAAAAATGTCTTTCCTATGTTGCCTTGATATTTTGTTCTTTCTTTCTGTCATGTATGATATAGTGTAATGACATCACATCCATTAAATCTGTCTTTCTTGCTTTCAGAAACTTGTTTAAGGTTAACCGAGTCACAGGGGTTCTATTTCATGTATTTGATGCTATTTAAACTGCAGAGCTCTAATTCATAATGCCTTTAAAACAATGAAAGAATAACCAGTAAATAGGTCACTGAAGTTGATACTTGAAGGCTTCTGCACTAACAATACTCTATATGTTATACACGACTGAAGCACTTTTCATTTCCTGAACTCTTCATATTGCCAGGGAATACAATCCATACTTTATTCTCTTAAAATAACTTGACTGTTTTAAAAAAGGTTGCTGATTCATCAATAAGTAAATTAAATTTAATATTAATACCCATGTTAACTACCCGAGAAATTACACCTGCAGTACTTCTCATCATTAATCTTTTCTTAAACAGATCATGAACTGGGATGAACATTACATATATATGTATATGCACGCATATATACACATAATCCCAAGAAATATAACCATACGAAAAGATTGATTAAGTGTAGTGCTGTCATAAAACCACTGAATATAATACCTTACATTTCTCCATATCTCCATTTATGGATGTAAAATGGACTAACTAAAACTTGAAAATTACAACATTATCCAGCTGAAAATTCCACAGAGAACAAACCAGCTTTTAAATAACATACTTTAAAATAGGCTATTATACATACTAAAACTAATTTGAAAATGTCAATTGGAGATCGTATCATTAATGAACTTCAGACAGGTAATTATGCTATGTAAGCCATGAGACTGAGATGGTTCCTTTCCAAGCTGCTTTCTAGGTTTTGTTGTACTCAAGTTTATTAGACATGATACTCTCTGAGATGAAAACCAAATATGTTCCAGAGATGATTACTTTTTCTCTTCTATTCAAGAAAAGAGGCTGTCTTAAACACTGAGGTAGTAACTCCTGACATCTGGAGATGCTATGTTCTTACCTTTGGCAGCAAAATTTGCTTGTGGTTCCACAATCTAGGTGAAATGCATCCAAAATATTAAGATGTTCCAATGTACAACAGCTGAAAGTCTCCATGACAGACCAAAAAAGAAGCCGATTTGTCACACTAGAGTATCCTCTCTGTCAAGGAAAATCTTTCATGTGGTATCGGTGACAAGCTCTGTCCTTGGAGGTTTTCAGGACCTGCTTGGATAAAACCCCCAAACAACCTTGTCTGAACTCATAGCTAAGTCTTCTTCTTTGAGTGGGAGTTTGGGTAAGAGAGCTCCTGACCTCTCCCTCTTCCAAGAACTTCAGCCCTGTGAACCTAAAACTATAGCTGGGTACCTACAGAGTGTCACCAGAAATTACTGTGCTGTACTTGAGAATGTGTTTGTTTTTTGTAGTGTTGTTTTCCTGGGGTTGGGGAGGGGAGTTATTTGTTTATTTTAATGTTTGTTCTTTTTATTTTTTTCCCAAAACCTAGCAACAAAGTAGATTTCTAAGAAAAGTTTATGTGATAACTTTTAGTTTCACCTGACTTCATCACAATTGCAGAACCATTAATTTAAAATTTTTCTCTTACTGAAAGGTAGCCCTAAAAATATTTCTTAAATAAACATAATTTAATATTCTGCATTTTTCCTTCATGTTTTAACCCTGATTTTGTCTTATTTTTCTCTCCATTTTGCTGGTTAAATAAAAATAATAGCCTACGCAGTGGGAATAAAATCAAAATTAAAATTAATTTCTATTTAAAAAGCTTTTAAAATCCTCCAAATTCGTAGGAAAAACATAATTTAATGAAAAAAGTACAAGTTATTGTTGTGGTTTTTTTTGTTCCCAGCCAGCTTTTTTCTTCAGAAATGGGCATGAATCATGATAAGTTTTTTAATAGTAGTAATCAGAAGGCTTTGCAACTGAAACCAGTCAAATTATGGCTTCTAAATGTAGAATTTTTTTTGTTAAATGTTTAGCATAGCCATTCAGGGAAACATAATGTTGTTTTATGCTAACTAGCACAGATTGAAAGTATTTTTCAGTCTTGATGTTGAGTTGTCTAAGAACCTTTGTTTATATTGTATCCTATTTATGCAAGAAAATGAACTTCATTTTAAAGCTGGTATCTTTGAAATAGAGGATAATTTGCACTGCATGGATTCTGTCTGCAATGTCAGCGAAGTTTGCAAAGAAAACTAGTTGTAAAACCAATAATGTTCAAACAGCCATATCTCTATTCTATACTGCTACAACTCTACAGATTAAAGGTGTGACAATTTACCTGAACATTATAACTGTGTAAATCTTTATAACTTTTATTGGAATTATATCTGTTAAGTCCCTAAATCAAGTGACCATTATTTTGTTGTCAGAAATGCTAAATATCACTTACGTCATTGAAGACTTCTTGTTGCCTTTCTATTTCTGCTAAAAATTAGGATGCAAACATCACATTCAATAACTTGGTCCTAAAATTCTATTAAAATCTTTCTCTGGGCCAGTTTCAGAGAGATTGTGTCCCTCCCAGTCCTAGCAAATGGGATTTGCTCTATGTTTCTTGAAACAGACCATAGTTTGAAGACAAGCTTGTGAAGTAATTGCCTGATCTAGTGTGACATTGTGAATGTTTGAAGGATAAATCACTTTTCTCAAGAAACACACAATCTACTAACCTATGTGATATACAGCTGTGGATTTTGTGCTTTGAAGTACAATGTGTATGCATTGATATCAGGTTCACATCTGCCCAATTCATATTGACAATGTCATATAACTTTGTCCCATGACTTAAAGGCAGAGTTTGTAACTGGAAGAGTAGAATCTAAGAGAAGTTGAAAGTTCTTGTACTTCATGGGTGCATGACTATAGACTATATCACTGATTATTTTCATTGTTTTAGAGAAAGGAATTACTGTTTACTCAAAACTTTATTGCCCATAATACTGGAGTATTTAATAATAAAGAGTGCTCTCTCTTGCATTTTCCACACATTCTCAACGGATTTAACTACAGTAGTATATCAGAGCTGAGATACAGGCTTAGGCAATGGCATCCAATTGCCCAGAAAGTTTAACTGCTATTAGCATGCTCCTTGGCATAGTTTTCAACTGGATCATCTAATACTTTCCCAGGCAATTGTTAATCATGGTTTAGAAAATAATTTGTATCAAGGACTGTTCCCACTTAATAGTTTGCACAAGATCCCCTTCCTGTGAGAGAGAAGAAGGTTTAGCTGTATTTTATTATTAACCAGTAGGTTCAGCTGTATTTTATTATTAACCCATAGGTTCTGTCCCTTGAGTAATTTGTTGTAAGTTTATGGCCAAATGAAAATATAAACTCAAGTCTTCCAAGTCTTGGGTGAATGTTCTAGCTGTTGGGCTATATTTTCTTTTTGCTTGTGGTGGTTCCATGAAGGAGGTTTTCTCTGTTTTTACAGGCCTAAATCTACAGTCATTTACTCCTGAAATTAGTCCTTAAATCTCTGAATAATCATCTCATAGTCAATGTGTATGTCACGTTCTGCCTGAACAGCACTTATGGGATTTAATTAATAGACTCTGATATCCTTGGAACACAGTTTTTTTCTTATTTTTATGTTGATTTTCTCAGGATTTCAGCTAGTCCTGAGAATACAGGTGCTCTGTAAGCCTGAAAATATATTCCTCACCATTCACTCTTACTCTTGAGTACTTCCGATGCAACCAGATTGAAATGTGCCTCTCATATACTGAGTAGCCTGGCTTCCTAACATGTTTTAAAGGGTCATTCACTTCAGTGAGAGTTTGCAACTGAATGAAAAATTCACTGTTTGATTTTTACATTCTCATATGCTAAAAGGAGAGTGACATACAAAATTATCTCCTTCTTAGAACTTAAAAATTACCATGCCAAGATTGAATTACAGACACGATGAAGGGCTGCATCTTATCCATATGAAAAAGATACATGCTAGTTGATGTTAGTATGCCAATATGAAGCCAGGAAAATTTTCAGAAGTCCTCAGCATCTATATCTGGATATGTTTCAAGACATGGTTATCTCCAGTCTAGTGCTGTAATGAAGTAAACCAGATTTCCAAACATTTTTAACAGTTGGTATCTCTCCTTAATGGGAACAGGTGGATGAACACATTTGGAAATTTAGTTCACTTCTGTACTGGAAGGAGACTGGAAGATCGGATGTTTCCAAACACAGATAAATTTTTTAGTACCCTGGAACTGCATAAAGCTGTCTCATTGTTTGTGTATATTTCAAACATCTGTGTCGCAGAAAGATTGTGGTGCTACGAAAAGGCCAGGTATTACTTCCAAAACTAGAGGTGAAAAACAGTGATTCTGTTAGCTATGGTTGGTGGTCTCATTTGCCATGAATTACTATTTAACTTCATAAAACTTTAGGGATTTTATGAGTAAAGCTCATGCAGCTTTGAAACTGTGTGTTTTTTTAAATCTGATTATTCACAGCTTGCTAATTTGTAATTGGACTTTTACAACATGAAAACCTCCAGATTTCAGAAAAACTAATTTATTTTTTCTTGGTTTAATTGTGGTATTCACACTCAAAACTGTGGAGTGAGATTGCTTCTAGTGGGTTGTATGCAGTGTTCTGGAACTAATAAAACATATTATTGATTGCTTAATGAAAATCACCATGTTCACGCAGATTTACTGTGGCTGAGGATGGATACAACAGCTACTTCTTATTCTGTTTTGAGGATCACCTGCCATTTTACTTGGGTGTATCGCTGTATATCAAGTGTGCTTTTAAATTAAGTTATGGTTGCCTACAGAGCACTATGTTGGGTGACTCCATTAAGGTGCCCTTATATTTTTCCTTCCGTGCAGTGCTACCCATTGCTTTTAATTTAGCTTAAGATCATCAAAATTAATTATGATAGAGTGTATTAAAAGTTGAAATTGCAAATCAAGGAATTTTATTAAGTGCCCTTTAGATTTTCTTATGTGTTTAGTGATTTTAGCTTTTATTTATTCATCATTGTCTGATTTACTGTGATTACTATGAGAAGGACTGATAAAATAGAACAGAAATACCTAACTATGGAGAGTAACTATGCACAACTGTTTCAGCAGTGGTGGTGGCAACTCATGCTTCTAGTTTCCCTTCCACTGTTTAAGTGTTTGGTCTGTGCATTTTGGCAGCAAAGGAGTAGTTGTGCATCAGGTATTCAGAAATGCTACTGGTCGACCTTTATCATCCCAATGGCAAAAATTCCAGGGCATTAGTGGTATGTCCTGACAACTGTCACTGCACTGTGATAAGTCTTGTAGTGGGAATGAGCTTTCACACTACCTGCCGGACATGACACGGCATGCCCACTGCACTGAGTAGTTGGGGCAGGCTTGATTTTTTGGTTCACAGTTAGTAGGGGTTGGTGGAGACCTATCTACTGTTCCCCTTTCGTGGGCCTGCTTCTATACTGTGTTGCTTGCTGAACCCAGGTCACAAGACTGTGTGAGTTCCCCAGGCATAAACTCTTGCTGGGATCCTGATGTATTTGGTGCCACACCATATAAAACTTTAGCCTCCTACTAAAGTAAAGCAAACTTCTTCACACAAGTGCTTGAACTTGCTGAGTCCTCTACTGAGGATCTGCTGCATCTCTGTGTCTTACTACCTGGCTGCTCGGGCTGGAGGGACTCAGGTGGTGGGGTGCATCTGCAAGTGGGAAATAAGATCTGGCATTTATTAGTGGCATTGTATGTACAAAGCTCCACACATAAGGCATTGTACCATCCATGACAAATTGCAAACCATTTATCTAATGACATCATCATCATTATGGTCTCAGGCAGATCGGTCATCTACCAAACTCAACCTGGAAAAGGTACCACATGTAGTTCAGTAAGTAACTATCATGTATTCATCTTTCTCTTGTTACGAAGTCATAGATTTTTAAGTGAAAAAACATTACAGGCATCTATAACTGCCTTCAACCTCCTGCATACTACAAATTGAAGATAGTCCTCCATTAAATTCTTCAACAAACCACACTTCTTTTAGGGTAAAAGATGACCACAAAAAAAGTCTTACATAAAAGATAGAATGCTGGGTAATTGTAATATCCCTTTTGTTTCAAAAGTTAGTTCTCCTCACCGTTCCAAATCCTCCCTTTGCTTCTAGTCAAATTTTGTTTAGATTCACTTTGGATCTTGTTATACCTTTTCCTGCCAGATTAAACTCCTACATACTATCAGAAATATTTTTTCCATGTAACCAATGTTCAAGTTATCTCCAGGTCATTTGACAGAACAACCAAATACGCTGTGCTTTTTCTGTCTCTCACAGTGAGACATATTTTGAAGACTGTGTCATTACATCTTTCCAAAATTGCTTCCAGCTCCTTGATATCCTTTTAGAATTATAGATATTAATTCTGGACACAGAATTCCAGTAATGGTGCCATTAATGCTGCCTTACCACTTTTATCATGTTCCCTTGCTTGCAAATAAATCAAGGATCATGTTAGCTCACTGGAGGAAATCAGGTTCGGCTGGTCTTCTACCATTATAGTCATTTGTTATCAGTCTGGAGACAGAATCATTGCTCTCAACAATAGCTTTCCTCATCTTACAAATATTCCTTGTTTCTAGATAAAAGACCTTGCACTTGGCTGCGTTAAAATCTATGTTTGAATCTGAACTGACTTCTCCAAGTAATCCAAGTCACCCTGTATGACTGACCTGTTCTCTATATTATTTACCATTGCACCAATAGGTCACACCCAGTCCTCTGATTAATTGAAAGTAAAAGGAAATAGATTTTTTTCTATATAAATTAGTTTAATGCATGAGGCCATGACCCAAAGCCCATTAGACTGCTTGAAAAAATTTCTATTGAATTCAGGGAACTTTAGATCGGGTTCTGAGTCAGTTGCAGTTCTGCTATTTTAGAAATTGTCCTGACTCCTGGACTGACTAGAATACATTATAGGCTTTACTGACAGCTACAGAATTAATTTTGCTTAGTTTCATATACTTTTTTTTTTTTCCCAGTATAGAACAGCTGAACTATCTAGACAGTATGGAGTGAAAAGCTGGCTTCAGAGCCCACACTGGAATTAAAAATAATTTTCAGTAGCTTAACAAGCTAATAGTCTGTACATCCAGTTTCTGGAAGTATCCATATGCATGGTCTTAATATGTTCTCTATTTTCTTAAAGGGTAAATCTCTTTGTTCATATTTTTTTCCTTAATGACACTAGTGCAAGTTTTGATTTGATAATACTGAGTCAAAATTCATGAAGGTTGTGAATTTTGTGGAAAAATACAAAACTCCAAATTTTCATTAAAATGTGAGACTTATATTTTAAAACACTAAAGAATCTTATTACATATTTTATAATCGTAAAACACTGAATAATTCAAGTTGTCCTTCTTTCAAGTAACTCTAGGAATATAATTAATAATCTTTAATAGAAAGAAAGTGTTTTGATAAAGAAAAGAATGAAGAGTTTCATTCAACTCAAGTTTCCTGAACCTCAGTTTTCACTAGGAAGTGGAATATATTTCATTTGAACCTCTTGCCTCTATGAGTTACAAACTGGTTTTTTTCCATGACTATTCCTTAGTGTTTTTATGAGTAGCATCTAATGTGTTAAGTCCTTGACCTCAGTTTAGATTAAGGCACCAGTATAATAACTAATAATAATTTTTCAATCAAAAATAAGCTGTTACAGAAATAAAAAGGGGTTACTTTAAGGTGAATATTCTTCAACATTGGCTTCAAGCCATCTTCAAAAGTCAACTACAGAAAGATTTATTGGTCAGATGACTTTCATATGTATAGCAAAAATTAAAATCCCAATCTTGGAAATTTGTGTAACAATAAAACACTCTATCATGTCTACATCTATATTGCTGTAGAGGACAGCATGATTCCATGTGAATTTAAGAAATACAGCAACCTGCCTCAGACCACAAGATATCCCCCCAGTTTTTCTCAAAAATCAAAATTAGAGAGTTCAGAAAGCCTTTACTGTGTTCTTTTATTTATATTAAAGACAGTGCCTACAATTTTCTCTCTCCCAGTGGCTAGAGATGAAAATTTATTTGCTAATTGTTGTCTATGTGCTGTGGCACACAAGGCTGTATCTTTCAATACTAAAATAGTTGAGTAAGCTAATTACATGGATCCTAGAAGATTCAATGCCTGTAGGCTTTCTTCAGTGCCTTGTGTATTTATATCAGAAATGAAACTTGTCTTGTCTGCTTGCTGTGCTGTGCGTGGGTTCTTAACCTCCTGCTAAGATCCTAGCTATTGATTTGGGTTGGCTCTCTCCATAGGTGCCTGGCGTGGTGCATGATGCCTTATTTCTCACAAAGCATTAAACACTTGCTTCTGAAAGTTAGGACTTTTGCTGTAACTTTAAGCTGAACACCAAAAGCACATCTTTACTGGTTAACTCGTAGTATTGCTTAACATAGGGACCTAGAATCTGGAAATTGCTGGTGACATGGGGTAACTTGAGCAATGGCAGCAGATGTTCTGCCCTTTGCTGAAAATTGGGTGGATAGCATCCTGCCATGATCATTCGTTGCCAGTGGATTTTATTGAAACTTCTTTCCTTCAAAAGGTTTTAAATATTTTCTGAAAGAAGTTTTACATATCAAGGGATGACTTGCATGTGGTGCCATATAATAAATTTAATATATATAAGTATCACTGTATGAACTGTTCTTCTATTGCACTGATAATTTGCAGTTCAGCAACTGTATTTTTATTTGGACATTCCCCAAGACTGCTATGAAAATACAAGGGGAGAGATACTGTGCTTTTTTCCATGTTTTTGAATAGTGTTCAGATGTAAGAAATGGGAAGTGAAGTGACAACTGTAGTACTAATGTTTGGTGCAGTTCAAAAGTTTCACTGGGCAGTTTCAACAGGTGAAACATCGTGGCAGAAATAGCCAGTTAGGCAGTAAAACTGAGAAAATAAAACTGGGCAAATTGTCAGGAATGTGTTCCTGGCTGAATGACAGAGACCCACTCCAACTAGCATGCAAACACATGCATGACTACTTGTGTGACCAGTGTTGCTGAAATTAAGGGAAAGAAAGATGTTACTACAAATATTTTTTCAGGATTTCAGCCTTGAGTCTATAGAGTAGTTTGTTTTTTATTGATCAGTTTTACAAAACACTTCAAAAAGTAATGTAGCAGAGGCACAACTATGAGTAGTCGAGCAATATAGACTCTTACAGCTCACATTAGTGTGACTCATAAGATTCAGGCTATGAAAAGTAGGAGGAGCTTTAATGCAAGAAATAATGCAAACATATTTGTTTGGGGTTATTTTTTTTTTTTTTTATAAATAACTTTGATTGACAAAGTATTTCCCCATTCTATTCTATATTTTCAGGAGGAAAAGTAATTTAGAGCTCCACCTTCACTGCACTGCTTAGTGAAAACCAAGGACAAATGCAGAAAATCCCAGGGACTGTTTTGTTGCAAGTTGCGAGTAGCCACCAGGAGGAGCTGACTGCCTTAAAGTGGAGGTAGGGGATTGATTTACTAACAATTCCAATAAAAAGTGTTAATAAAATGAGTTCAGCGCTAAAAGTAGTGCTAAGCTAAGATAAAATTGAAGTATTTATATATTATTTACAATGGTTACATAATAACTTGTGGGATAAAAGCTCTGTTTGGTACTAATGTACTTCCAGGCAGCAAAGATATTCAAGGCCCTGATTTCAAAACAAAAATTCAGAACAGTGTTCCATCCTAAAAGATAAGATCTGATTCTTGCCAGTTCCTTAGAAATAAATGTCCTGTATTTTATGCCAGTGTGGAACACAAATAAAATATCTGATTGAATAAAAAAGAAAAGGTCTCAGTTCTTTTTATGCTTGAATATCAGTGTGTGTTAAGACAGCTGGCCTTGTTCAGAAGCATGGCTCTTGGAAAAAAACGCGCTGCTTTTTTTTTTTCCTGTAATAGTCTTTTTTGCTGCATTATAATCTCTTTATATATTTAATACCATAAATAAAATAGTGGCATAGAAGGGAACTATAAATAAAACACTGACATAGAGGGGATATGCCAAAAGTGATCTCTCAACTTGTTTCTTAATATCAGTGCCATAGTTAAAAGAAAACTCTCGTAACTGCCATACTGGAACGGATGAGAGAGCAACTGTTGCATATGTTCCCAGACCAACAAACACAAATAGCCACACTGAGAAAGTTATGAATGGGATTGCTTTTAGTGATTCCTATCAATTGAGGCTTCCTTTTTCTTCTCCTTCACAGGGAACTTACTGCTTATAAAAGATGCCGAAGTGATGATGCTGACCTCTTATTAGGAAATGTTTTGGAAAAGGTTGCCTGTTCCAAACAGAGATCAAGCACCATGAACAAAGTATGAGGTCATGCTCTTCTACCCTAACACATAAGACTGTGAGTGAAGACTTGTGTTTGGCCTATGATTATAATCACTTATATCTGGTCTGGTGAAGTACACTTCAGGGCAAATGCATCCTGGAAATAATGTCTTTTCTATTTTTAAAAAGGAAGAAGAAAATTTGATTTAGAAAGGTAAATATGAAATATAATTTTTTTCTTTCTCTAATTTAATGAGAGTCTTAAAATAAAAAATATTGCAGCTGCCAAGCCATAGCCCAAGAAACTTGGTGAAACAAGGTTTATTTTAAAGACTTGGAAAAAGAAGGACGGAAAAAAGAGACTCCTAGAGACTCTAAAGGCAAATTTTAGTGAAGATGGAAGTGATTGCTATAAAAAATGGGATAAGAATAATATTCTTTTGATAGAGGATAGTAACAATCAGGGTAAAAAGGGACAACATGAGCTGACCATCTGTATTCAACAAAAAGATATTTTCTCCATATTCAAAAGTACACTGCTGTCAGTAGAAATCTCTTCCACACCAGTGTAATTAGTATCAGTACAAGAAAACTCTTTCCTGTTTGTTCATAAGCAAGGAAAAAACCCAACAGTAATGACAAAGTTAGAGCACAGTTTCAAAGCAGCCCTTTGCTCTAGAAGGAGGCAAGTTACTGCAGTCAGCAGAATACTGTTTTTAAGCAGGAAAGATCTCTGCTTCCACTGAGATCATTCAGAAGGTGATCACCTGCCTGTCACAGGTTGCCCTGTGACTTCAGTGCTGTCTTCAGCGGTAGACAGAGGAAGGCTGGAAAATGCTGCCTTTCAAAGAGGCAGGTTCTTGGCTCGTAGGAAGGAAGCAACTCCTGCTATCAGTGAATTCAAAATACCAGGGTAACAAGAGTCTAAGCTTTGTATAAAGGCAAGTATCTGCATTTAGAACTTGGTGGGAGCTGCTTTGAGGCAGTGTGTTACCTTTGAGGAGAAAAATAACACCAAAAATCAGATAGAAACTGCCAGCTCCTGCTTCATTGTCAGCTCAGCTGAGGTGCTGCCTCTCACAGAAGTGTTAGTGTGCCCAGACTTTGCCAAACTCAGGCTGGGTCAAGGGCAAGATTTTACCACACTGAAAATTTGGGTATATGGTCTCATAGTTTCTATTAAATTAGGATGTGAGAGAAGCTGGTAAGTGGCATATAGTTGCTGTTACTTTGCAGGATCTTTTAACAATGAAAGGCATTGATCATGACCTTCTCACATCCACTAAGGTCCAGAATCCTTATAGGGGGAGACTTTATAGCAGCCTTCCAGTACCTGAAGGGGGCCTACAGGAAAGCTGGAGAAGAACTTTTTACAAGGGGCGTGTTGTGATAGGATGAGGGGGTACATTTTCAAACTGCAAGGGGGTAGATTTAGATTAGATGTTAGGAAGAAATTCTTTACTCTGAGAGTGGTGAGACACTGGCACAGGTTGCCTAGAGGAGTTGTGGCTGCCCCCTCCCTGGAAATGTTCAAGGCCAGGTTGGATGGGGCTTTGAGCAACCTGGTCTAGTGGGAAGTGTCCCTGCCCATGGCAGGCAGGTTGGAACTAAATGATCTTTAAGATGCCTTCCAGCCCAAACCATTCTGTGATTCTATGAAGCTGTATAGAGTAGCTGCCTCTTGCAGATGCAGTTCTTTTGATGGGAGGGATCCCCACTCCTGAGGAACTGGTGTTGCAATAAGACCTGGCAGCTATGGAAAACTGCCTGTGGATGGCAGAGGGTCTTAAACCACTTCATACTACTGACTTCTGATGAATTTACTCTGATACTCTCAATTCCTTCACCATTAGCAATATTGGGAAGCTTGAAGTAAAAGACTGTTGATACAGCATACTGTCATACATCAACTATTTCACCTACAAACTCTAACTATCTAGAAGAGATATACAAGCACTCCAATAGAAAATCAAAGACAGAAGTCAGATATCCAGAATAAACATTTCTGAAAGGAGAAAAGTAACAAAATATTTTTCTATTGGTGTTTCTCAGCAAGCATACTGTTCAGTCCTGCATGGTGGGACCATATACTCATGCTAAGTTGGTTAAACTAACAGATATATTATGGGCAAAAGTGATGGTTGGCCTAGTACCAAAATTATTCTTTCATTGTGAGATCTGGGAAGAGATTGATATAATGATGCATGAGAATATATCTACCATTAAGCACAGAAGATTCCCACACACTCTGTTAGCTGACTTGGTGCAAGAGTACAGATTTAAGACATTTAAATATAGATCTGTGGTGCCATTTTAATTCTCTCTTGTTAGATCTTGTGTTGTATCTGCCATTATTGTGGGGAAGTCTGAAATGTTACTTAGCCTCAGTGGAGCCTCCCCTACTAGAATTCCATTAAGGTGCTCTCTTGTACCAACCAGTGAGTTGTTGTCAGGTAAGTATCAGTGACTGTAGCTCTGGTGGCTGAAATACTTGTCACCTCTGGGTGCCCCCATGGCCAATCTGCTAGATCAGAAGATAGCTGGGGCACCTCAATCACTCAAGACCAAAATGGTTTGGCTAAAATGTCATTATCAGTTTGATTTAAACAGCAAAGCTTTGCAAGATACAGTTGAGAGATGGGTGTGCATTGAACTTCATTGGTATGCAACCTCAAGTAGTTGCTTTCAAAACATCTATCTGTACCTGGATGGTGTCCTGTTAAAAAGAAGATTGTTCATTTCATAACACAATTTTCCTTGCATGGAGAACACCCATATAACATTATCTAGAATTGACTGTAATTTGAACATGATGAAATAATAGAGAACAGAAAGTCTTTTTTAGAGGGAAACATTCTTTTGGGCTAAATTTGCTGGGCGCTCTCTGTTGGCAGTGGAGATCCTTCACACTAAGACAAAAGCCAGAATAAGATCCAAGATTGTAACTATAAAAGAAACATGCCAACTCTTCATTCCTCTTTGAGTGAGTTTTAGTGTTTAACATACAGTTGGCCTAATTTTAATTGAAAAATTTCTTATTCTTTTTATCTGTATTTTCATATGAAAGTTTTTCAAAATAAGTCTCTCTCATCCCAGTACAGTAACCTTTCTTTCCTCTTCCCTTTACTTTATGGGATGGTGCCATGTAACTTGCCAGTCTCCATTCTGCCAGTCTGTTTGGCTCTTATTCCACTACAGAAAATAAGGCAGATGGGATAAAATCAGGTAATAAAATGTGCTAAAGTCTAGTCTCTGATATAGCTCATGTGACTTCAGTCAAATACAGGGGTTTCACTGTGATAAAACTTGGTTTTGTATCTGTTCATATTTTTATAGACAGTGTTACTTGTTGATATCCATGATTTCAAACATTCTTGGCTTATCAACTTTTACTTTAAATAAAACAGTTATAGTTAATGATCTGAATCCTAAATTCTTTGTGGCCCTTACTTAGTTAAAGCTCCTACTGATCTCAACAGAGGCTGAATTACTAGCTCATCAGTATTAGTAATAGCAATCCTAAACACTGTTTTAAGAAACCAATACATACTACCTGAATAAATTCACCATGTGAGCACATAAAGCTGATGATTTGATGGACTGGGAAGTGCCAACCTTTTCTGCAAATGATCCTTGATGTCACAGCCACTATTATATATGAGAAAAGACCTGTTAAGAAGCTGGGTAAACTCAATGCATCCAAAGCTATTAAACACCTGTTCCATTAATGACATGAAATTTCTCTTGTGTACAATTGCAGCAGTTTCCATCTGAGAGTTCATCTGAGAGAATTGGGCCTAATAAGGAGGGCAGAGGTTCTCGGCTAATGAGCAAGTCGAGGTTCTGATCTGATTAGGCTAGATAGCAACTACCCTGTCTTTGAGACTTAAAATAAGGCTGGGGCTTTGGCCTTGTTTTCAAACATTTATTAATCATCAGTGACTTAATCCTGCAGGACTATTCATTTGGAATCAGTGAAACTATTCACAGGAGTTAAAAATGTATTATTGGGCCACAGAAGCACAGTATATTCCTCAGGACACCATTAAGACTTCCTCCACCTCTCAGCCCCTCTTCCTTAATATGCTGGCTCATCATCCAAGGATGGTAAGTTCAGTCTTGCTTAGCCCTTGGTTAGTCTACAAGAAATGTACTAATTGAAGAATAATTCTTTATAATCTGAATTTCTAAGGAGTAGAAAAACAGCCTTTTATTTTTTCCCAAAAGTTCTATTCTTAGTAAAGTCATAGCTCAACAAGCTTAACATGCTTAGGTGAATCTTTCTTTGCCAAAAATGTCAATATTATTGATTTTATAATTTCTCTTTCCAGAAAATATTAATGAAAATATCTGTGAAGGTTATCATTTTCATGGGAGAGCAAGTAAGTGCGGAGAGAAAGAAACTCCAGGAGGTATATTTTGCAGATTCCAGTCACCATGTAAAAAAAAATAATTAAAAATAGTGAATTGAAACTGCAAGAAAATTTGACCCTGTGAAACAGCAACTAACAGAGTTTGGCCCTGTTCTATAACAATGTCATCTTGGAGGTGTTTTGGTCACTGCCAATTTGTTCTCTGTGTTGTGACTCATTTAATAATTTATATTTGCCCTGAGAAAATGATGCTAAAATCTCACAGACTCTTATCGTCACTTGACCTCTCTGAAACACAGCCACCAAAACAAAAACTATTAATGTGGGCATCAGACTTTTGTGCTAACAGTATTTTGAACTGGTCATTTATCCTTACCATCAGGTACTCTGTTAGAGAGGTGTTTGAGGTATGGCGTACTTGGGATGTTGTAATACTTTGAAGTTATTAGTATATTAGAGGGAAGAGTGGAAAGAGGAAAATGATCTGAAGCTGCACACTTGTGAGTGGTAGTCACTGACAGAGTGGTGATAGGCCTAATATTAACGAAAGACTCCAAAACTATGAGTTGAACTGAAAACACAGACAATATGGTTAGAAAGGCCTTTACAGACATCTCATTTATGAGTCAGGTATAGGAGGATTGATGTAAATTATAGAGTTTGGTAGATCACATGTAACTGCTTGCCCATTATTAAACAATGCCTGAACCTCCACTGATTGCACTATTGCAATGAGCTCTTCAGTTAAGGGGTCACATGAGATATTACAGCTTTACCACAGGTAGCAGATGTTCCCTGTATGAAATTACAGTAATATGATCTGTAATTCTTTTACAAACTGGATGTAAACAAATAGAGTAATTTCTTTTTTCTTATTAGTTCTCATGCATTTGTATGTAGTATACATAGTTTTGTGCAAAAAGTAACTATTTAACTGCATTATATTCCATTGCCAGCATTGATTTTCAAGGTATACTCCTTCAGGTCAACATTCTTTGCCCTTAATCTAAGGCCTAGTCAGTGCTAGAAATGTCTGGCTGGTAGAATGATAGAGACACAGTTTCCCAAAAGCAGTACGATTTCCAGCTCCAGAAAGTGTTTTGTCTGTACACGCCGATAAAATTACGTTTACCACAAACAGTATGCCACAGTTTGTCAGTGTAACCATCTAACTACAGGGTTTGCTAGATCAAAAATGTTACAGAATCTAACTAAAAGTTTTGAATATTGGCCCAACTTAAGAGAATTATTTGCTGCTGGCCTGACAATATTTACCATTAATAAGTACTGTGTTAACTTGGTCTGTAAAAGGTAAGTGGAGTGGCATCAACTCCTGTATTCCTTGAATGACACATGCTGAAAACTAGCTCACCTCATAAATACATACTCAGGACAAATAAAGATAGATAATACAGCAACAAAAGAAATCCTATTTTGTGGCTGCTAGGTCCAAGCAGTATAATTCTGTTTTCACTTAACTTATTAAGCAATTCTGGTTTTACAGTGTAAAACAGTATTATTCCAGCTTGTGCTAATATAGCTAATTTTGGTGCTACTTTATATGAAGTCCTATGTAGTTTTCATCTTATCTTTATAAAAGTGTAGAAATTTATTTGCAATCCTACATCGTATAGAGAATCCTTTCAGAAGCTGCTGACTGGTACTTCTCTGACACCAACGGCAGCTTTGCTAAGGCAAAGTAAATGTCATAAAATGTTTTATTCTACCACAGACACTGGCAAATAATTGACATCTGTTTTCTGTTGTCTAGCTGTCATTCTGTTTTCTGAAACAGAAGCTTCTATTTCTCATCTAATTCCTTGATGAATTCAGTCTCTTATGGGATGAAGACATTGTTAGTAAAAAAATGTAAAGCATTCTGTTAAAGGAAACAAAAAGTTTCATAGTGGTTTCCATGTAATTAATTGTTCAGTCTGGTTGGGATTTCTTAAAATAATCCAAATAAAAACTCAAGAATGTTTATCTTGATAACTGGAAAATTCTTCAGCTGAATAATATAATTGCTTGTGTTTTTGTCTGGATATTATTGATAGATTCCATTGTAATTCAGTTACTTTTGTCATCAGCTTCATTGTTTTACCAAAATACAGCAAAAGATCTGTGTCTGCAGTAGGTAGATTTTTCGATTATACCCAACTATTGGCTAATAGAATATAAAATACTTACAAAATATGTATTCAACTCCTTATTATTGATGCTTTAAAGCAGATAAAATAGCACTCTGGCTTCAGGATTTCTTTTGGCTAAGCATATGACATTAATACTCATTAACATACTTTCAAATATATTGCCAGGGTGGTAATAAAATCAACACCTTCTAATTTTTATATTGAAACTAAGCCAAAATGCATTTGGTCTTGTCACTGCATAACAGTGTGCATGATACTTAAGATATCAACATAAACAGTGTCTAAAAACATAATTTCTTTACTATGTGAAAACGTGTTGCAATTCTATAATGAACAGATATTGTTCAACTACATAAGCAAAATGCATGGGAAAGGACTAAGAGTCATGTGAGGGGATAAGAGATGAGATCACCTTTTGTTTTCACACTTAAATGTTTTCATAGTTTGTCATTGTTAGATACCAAATAACACCCACAAAGTTAATTCTAGTTTTTTATACTTGGTGTTTGCCATTCATTTCAAGTCTCAAATAGTCACTTAATTTATGGGCAATATTTGCCTACAGTAATGCATAATCAGATACATTTTCTGTGTTATTTCAGATCAGACCAACATACATACATTAACAGTAGAATCTGCTCACAGCACATTTTATTTCAGTGAAATTCTACAGCCTTATAAAATTTCATCACTGCTGAGAAATGAAGAAGATAGAGTTTTAGATAATGTGAATCTGTGCTTATTTACAAGCAGTATCACTAAAAATTTTGAAGATAAAAATACATAAATGTAGACAGATATTTGCTTCCAGACCCCTGAATCTGCAAGATTATGTGTCTGGGATAAGCTAAATTTTTTTGTGGGATGATTGTCTTTTCTTGTATGCTAAATGTGAGACATTTCTTTCTCAATCCTATCCTGTGGCCTGTGTGAATTACTGGGGTTTTTTCTGTCTAGTGCCTAGCAGATTTAGAACCCAAATCACTGCAGATCTCTATCAGATATTTTGCTGCAGTATCACAATTGTTGTCTAGGAGTGATGGGGCAATGACATGTCAGTAAAAAACAGTTACTTTCTCAAGCAGAAACCTTTGGTGTTAGCAGGAAAAAGTGGAAAAGTTTTGTTTTGTAGAGCCCTTAGTAACTGCAACATTTATGAGACAAAACGGCAATTTCATTAACAGAATTGTGAATCTGTATCATTGAAATAATGAGGTCTCACTGAAGCAGTTCTCTCTCTCCCAAACCTTTCTTGTTTGGTTTTGGTCAATTATAATTGCCTAAGACTTCATTTTAACTTTACAATTGGTTACCCAGCATCCTCAGATTTGACCTTCTTCATCAGTCTCAGTTACAGTTCCTAGTTTTACCATATTCTTACCTCTCTCTTTCTATTTTACTTCCTCTCCTTTAAAACTTCCATTACAAAGTCATTATGCTCTGTGACAGGTAAATTCTGAGTGGAATACCCTCTATAATGGTTTCAACTCTTGTAATATCAGAACATGGACTGCAGCTTTTCTGACTGATTTGATATTTTAAGGAATTTTCCTGTTTTGTTATTCTAGTTTAATATTAAGAACAACAGAGAAGAAAAAGAAAAAACCCCTGTGTTAAGAATGAAGAACAAATGCTTCTTTCATTTTTTATAGAATTTTTTGGATATATTATGTCTTGCTGCTTCTGTTTGACACATGAAGAAGAGTTGATCCCCAAAGCTTTTCTGTATTTTTTGTCAACTCCACAAGCTGATCTAATAAAACCAATATCTAACAACCTTTTCTTTTAGCCCTCATGGCTGCAGCAGCACTACCACTACCACTGTGTTAGTGGTATTCATTTTTCTACTATGACTTATAGCAAGCAGTTTTTGAACTCTTATCAAAGCATAAGCATATTGTTACCATTTTCCCCATCACAGAAACAGCTACAACCAAACATCATAGAAAAATTTACCTTGTAGCAGAATCTTATTCTGTGTGAACACTGCGGCCAATTGAAGTTTTCACATTTTTCTGTGAAGTATAAATCATACAAGGAAACTGTTGCTATTCTGCCATTCAATACCCATTAAGCTGCAGTATACACTTAAAGACATATAATGGTATAGCATAATTCAGTACAAAGGCAGAAGGTTGAGTACTTCGGGTTTCTTCAGTTTATTGTAGCAAAACTGGTTCTAATAAATTCTGAGGTGTTGTCACCTGAATTTTACTTAGTAAACAGTGATAGGAAAGTTATTTTGATAATACAGAATTTAAAACTTCTTGATTTTTTTATGTTGAAATATTATTCAGATGCATACTGTAGTTTTTCTAGTATTCACTTTTTCTGACTGAAAATGTTATAGCCCTACATTATCTAAAAAATTAAATATTTTAATTCCCCTAAGATTTCCTTTTTAAATTAATTCAATGGAACTGTTATATCACATGGTGCATTGTCTTAGAAGGTGCACTTTATTCCTCCACCTTCACTCCTTTCAGGATGGAGTCTATGCCATCTAAATCACTCATAAGGCTTATGGCTGTATTTCTTCTGCAATAATAAGTTTATCTGTAGCATTCACATGAAACCATAAATTCATCAGGATCAAGAACTAGAAATCCCATTAAAAGTGTGAAACTATGAGGAAATGTACTGTTAATGTTGAAATAATTCAAGGCAAAGCATTTTTGGTGATTTTGACAAATCTGAAGAAATAAAAATTCTACACTTTCACTCCCCAAAATTAAAGTGAACTGTTTTATTTTTGAGGTTTATCCACTGCATTTTTGTTGTTTTGACTTATAATTATTTCCTTATACCGTCTGAAATGACTGATTTCTGGCCCCAGGTAAATTGCTTCCTTTTTTGATGTCTGTCTTTTTCCTGTAGATCACAATTCCAGTATGGCCATGCTCTTGAAAGGGAAACACTGAATACACAGCTCATTTATCAAGGCGAAAGTGTTTAACTATGACCTTAAGCACATGCTGCTGCTTGTTAGTTTAACTGAAGCTACACAAACATGATAAAAGGTAACTGACCTTTATTCTGTTCTCTAGGTATCTGTTTGATGATGATCCCACTTTGTCCAGAGGTTTAACAAGTGTTTACTTTTTAACTAACTCTCTGATTACATGATCCTCTTTTCCCTGACTCTCTTCCTTCATCATATGATACAGCTTTTTCTTAAGTCTCTGACATTTCAAGTGAGGGTCACTGTATTTATGCAGTGCCAAGAACTAGGAACAGTCTTATGTGCTGAGTGTGCTCTTCCCCATTGTTCTGCAAATTAGTCAACAAGAAACCAAATAGTGATAATGTGTTGTTATGATTAAGGTTAATAAGCTACTGATTACCTCCATAGACTGCAGTTCCAGACACATTATTTAAATGGATTGCTTTGTTGAACTAGTTGATAAAATATCCAAATTTCCCTTAGTGATGAAAGATGTTGCAAGCCTTTAGAGGGATAGGGAAACATTACACAACAGGAACAGCTTACTCTGTTCAGTACATTACAGGTTTGTCTTATGGTGACTATAGAACACTGTAGCTCCAGAGGACATTGTCTAGTAACAAAAAGTTGCTCCTTTATGTCTCTGAGACTAAACCACTTGAAAAAAAACCCTGTCTTAAACAACCTTTCTAGTGCGTTCAACAAATTTAATAAATGATGGTGTTCAGTTAACCTTGCTTTCTGAACTTGATCAACAAGCAAGGACACTAGTTGTATGTAATCTGGTCATTACCAACAGTGACCTAAACATGAATTCAGTAGCTCAAGTCAATTATCTTTCAGTAAAACCACTGAAGACAGGGCAGTTTGTAAACATATTTTTTAAACATCAAAGCAACCAAACAAAAAAACCACAAACAAACAAACATAATTTTAGCTTGGCAAAACTGCCAGCCAGTAAGTAGTCTTTCTAACCTTCAAAATTAACAAAAATTTTTAAAAGAACAAACTTAAAATAAACCTGTGTAAGCTTATAGGATACATAAATTTCAGACCAGAGATTATGGGCACAATTTTTTAAATTTCTTTTTTGGCCCCATAGTAGTTTTACAACTCATTTCAGGTAATGTGCAATTTTGAAAATACGGATCAGAATACTTTTTTCTTCTGTAGTTCTGCAAGAGGATAATTTCCTTTGAAATTCACAGTCAAATCTAGATTTCTCCTCACAATAGTGCTTCATGCTATATTTTTCACTAGTACCAGGAAAAAAAAGCACAAGAACTTGGAAAAACTTTCTCTGACTTTTTAGCCAAGGGTTCTGAGTGCTACCAACTGGGTAATTACTGACAAGCTTGTATTTTTACGCTTTATCACACTGGTTGACACATACTCCAAAGAAAGTAGCTGAACATTGAGTTAAGAAAGGGCACTTGTTCTGCCAAAAAAATAAGGTGCATTCTGCAAAAGTGCTTTGATAATCAATTATTAAGAATCCAGAGATGACAACTCATATACATGTATGTAAGTCAATAACCTTTGGGCACTTAATCCCCAGGGATCACAGCAGAGAGTGGCAGAAAGGATCAAGGACAGTGATAATGAAGTCAAAGGGATGGTGAAGACCAAATTAAATCTAGTCTAGCTCTAAGAAAGAAAAACTTGCAGTGGCTTCATGAAACTATGTAGCGTACCATGCAACACCACATGGAAAAAGTCAAGCTAAATCTCCAACTTCCTCTCTTGCATTTATTTTGAGAAGTCCTTCTTGCTTCTTACGTAACAATGCATGTACCTGAATTACTAAGTTCTTAAATTCCAATAACTTGTTTTCAAACCTCTCTTACTTACCATCTTCTTCCATAACTAACTTCACAGTACATAAATATGAAGTAATTCAAAAAACAGGAAAAAATTCAAGCCTGATACTTGACTGACAAACTAATAATTTTTTAAGCACGCAGGAAAATGCCTGTGTTGCAGGGTATTAGTGTGAGAGAGTAGTAAGATAATTAGTTAAATCCTTGTGTACAGATCAGAACAAAATTTTCTTTTTGCTGAGTGAAATTGAAATAAAGTATCTCATTCTTAGTAGCTGAATACAAAGTTAAAATTCAAAACCTACAAATATTCAATTTTACATGTGTAAGATAGGCACTTCAATAAATAATAAGACAATATGTGTCTCAGCATGTCTCTCCTACTTAAGCAATTTAAGAAATGTATGTATACCTACCTATATAGAATATCTAGCTCATCAACCCATCGTGATCACAGAAATGATCATTAATCATAGAATCATAGAATGGTTTGGGTTGGAGGGGAACTTAAAGATCATCCAGTTCCAACTCCCCTGCCATGGGCAGGGATACCTCCCATTAGGCCAGGTTGCTCAAAGCCCCATCCAACCTGGCCTTGAACACTGCCAAGGAAGGAGGCAGCCACAGCTCCTCTAGGCAACCTGTTTCAGTGTCTCGCCATTCTCATAGGAAAGAATTTCTTCTCAATATCTATTCTAAATCTACCCTCTTTCAGCTTAAAGCCATTCCCCCTTATCCTATCACTACATGCCCTAGTAAAAAGTCCCTCTCCAGCTTTCCTGTAGGCCAGTTCAGGTACTGGAAGGCTGGGATAAGGTCTCACCAGAGCCTTCTCTTCTCCAGGATAAACAACCCCAACTCTTTCAGCCTGTCTTCACAGGAGAGGTGCACCAGCTCTCTGATCATCTTCATGATCCTCCTCTAGACTCACTTCAACTATTATGATTAGGACCAAGAAATATACTTTCTAAAATAAAAATCCAAGATTCATAGGAGAAAATTATAGCTACAAAATTCACATGTTGATAAAAATTCTGGAAATTATATACTGGGTGTGTACAAGCTGCAGTTTTTATTTGCAGTACTTCAAAAAATGTAGCCCATTACAATTTCACTAGCTAGACTAGGGGTCAAATCAGGTCTTAAATTACATTAGATAGATATCAGTAAACAATCTGTCTTTTTCATTAAGATAATTCTGTCTGATATTTCCTCTGAAAAAATGAATTTCATAGAACAAAATCTGAAAACTTAAAAGACAGAGAGGTTCTGGCTCTTGTCATTTACAAAATACAAAGAAACCACATTGATTAAAAAGAGCCAAGTAGCATGATATCACTGCAAGAAGATTAAAGAAAGACACTGTTGTGGGTTGGAGAGGTTGGAGTCTTCTACGGTGTCAGACCAGTCAAAAGTTCTGTGTATGTGCAATACCTCATGTGCTATTAAACATAAAGGCATGAAATCTAAATCAGAACTTTCTATGAATTGCTGTGGTCTGGGAGAATAATTTGGAAATGTATCATTACATGCTTGTCTTATTTTTATACTTTTTATAACAGGCAGCCACTATTAGTCACTCCTCTCTTGATTGACTACAGCCTGTTCTTGGGACTTGTCTTGTCACATGCCTTTAGACAGTACAAATGGGACTTAGAGACACCAAAGTATCACTTTTGTTTGCATTGGCAGATTTTGAGTGTAGCTGTGATGGAAACAGAAAGGCCTCCTCCTCTGTCAGCTTTCTTTCTGTAAGGAGTGGAAGGAGAATGGAAAAACACAGGCCTGTTGCTTGGACATACTGGGGATATAAACTTCTCCTAAAGTATTCAGACTTGCTCCCTGGAACAAAAGGGGAGCAGGGAAAGGATGTCTCCCGGGAGTCATAATTCATGTTCCAGTCTGCTTATTGAATGGGGCAGCTCCTTGAAAGACTCATAGATTTTAAAGTCATTTATGATTGTCTTGCCTGGCTTGTGTGACACAAGCCATAGAATTTCATTCCTTCAGTGTTGCCTTCCAATCCTTTAGGGTTATATATTACCCCAAGTATGTATGTACTTAATGATTCTTCAGTAATAAAAGAAATAAAACATTAATGGCCATAAACATACTAACTTGTCTGGTGCTACTGAAGATCAGAGAGTGCAGTATTGCTTGTCAAGTTTTAAGTCATTTGAGAGGAAAAATAAATATCTAAAAATACTTTGAATTCTCCTGGTAATCTTTCTTAGTGTAAATTGAAGTTGATGCAGGGAAAAAAAAAACCAGTCCATCCTATTATCTCTCTGTTTGGGGGATCAGTACCCATTCCCCCATCTGTGTTGGCCCTTTGCAGAGTTACTGCCACAGATGTAAGCAAAGGGGCACAGAGAAGAAGCAGAAGTGGCAGTATTATCATTGTGGAAGATGAATGTAGTGGCACTTCTAATTTATTTAGTATTCAGGATTTCAACTTTAATTAGGATTCTTTTGTCACATCATTCATCAAATGCACTTGAAAGAAATGGAAATTAACACCAAAGTTTCTGTTGCCCCAGGCATGCTTTTAGTGCTTCTACTCGTTTTGGTTTATTGTTGTTCAGTTCAGTGAAATAGTTTACTTGTGATAGTTCACTTAGCTGTAACTGAATTTCAGAAGGAGTAGAATGAATATAAAAGTGCTGTTTTGGTTTGTTTTTTTTTTTTTTTTGGACTGACTTCTATGTTGTATAATGTAAATGTAACATGGTATACCAGATTTCGCCCTAACAAGTCATTATCCAGCTAGCTAGCTTGCAGAGGAACATTTTGTAACTGCTGGAATGCTAGTAAGTCTCAGACTCTCTATTACCTATAAATTGCACTTGTGTTGTGATGAAATAATGTAACGTATTTGATGAAATCATTCCTGTTTAAGATGAAGCTCAATGTATCTACAATAATACCGTCTGCACGAAATGTTCCTGCATTAATTATTACTCAAACTCCATTCATGCCTGCCATTGTAAAATTTAGTGTCCTGGCATAACAGCAGCTGCTTTGATAAATGGTGTTCCTTATATCCAGAGCTTCCAGTTCATATAGCAGAGGTCCAATCAGATATTTGAATGAAAAGAATGTGAACTAATATTATAGTCTGAGACTATGCATCATATCAGCAAGGCTACTACTGTCAGCACAAAAATAATTAGCTGGTGTCCAAAACTCTTGCTTAGTTTAAAATCAAAAGCTTTATTAAGCAAGTACTTCTGAGAACTCTGCTATTAATGAAGCCTGGTTTGTGGTGTCCGTGGAGATGAACTGCGAAGTCTAAGCAAGTGCAGATTCTGACCCTAGGTTTTCCTGCAGTTGTGGAATTTGAAGGTTTCTTCCTTCTGGATTTTCTGGTGTTCAGTGAGATGTGTAATTTTATGTAGCTTTTCTCTAAGTACTATCTCTTTCCCTCTCCCTCTTTTTTATGTTTTCTGGTTGCTGATCACAGAATCACAGAATCACAGAATCTAAGGGGATGGAAGGGACCTCGAAAGAGCATCTAGTCCACCCCCCCTGCCAGAGCAGGGTCATCTAGAGTACATCACACAGGAACGCATCCAGGCAGGTTTTGAATGTCTCCAGGGAAGGAGCCTCCACAACCTCTCTGGGCAGCCTGTTCCAGTGCTCTGTCACTCTCAAAATCTACTGATTTTCAAAAAATCAGTAGTGAAGTAACTTCACCCTTTTTATGCCATCTTCTCTTATGTCCCTGAAAGTTGAATGGACAAACAAGTACAAATATTTCTACATAATCACTCCCACATAATTTTTCATAAGAAATGTTGCCAATGGTAATAATTTTTGGGTATTTAAAACTTACGTTCTTATTACCAAACCTTTTAAATAGATCTGAAGTATTTCTTCAGCTTTTCTTTTATGTTACAGGAGCTAGAAATTACACTTTGAAAAGGCAGACATTCTCTTAGAAAACGTTTCATGCTGCAAGTTGGATGTGTACTGAAAAATTATAACTATCAGTTATGTAACTAACAATGCTTTGAAATTGGAGATAGGTTTCTGCTCTACAAAATGTTTAGCACAATTTTCAAGGGAATGATGAAATGATAAATAAGAAACATTTGAGAATACCAGAATTACCTATAAGCTCATCTACCTCTTGGCTGAACCAACTAAACATTTCAACTGACATAAGTGGGAACAAGATCCAAGTCCTCACAGGTTTTTGAACACCTCCAAAGGAACAAGACACTTTGTACACCATCATTCAAATATGAAGCTAATGTGTTTCAGGACCTCTTCTTTGCACTGACTGACTTCTGCAGTATATTAACTCTAAAGTGTAATATAGGATTTCTAAGAACTCAAAATATACATTTTAATTATAATCCAAATAAAAACAATGGAGTCTATGTGTTTGAGTAAATTCAGATAGTTATAGATTGTTTCAGATAACTGATACATTGAAACACAAATATATTGGTGAAATTATTATGGAGATCAATTTAGTCTTAAGGAAAAACCCTAGCAGCAGAAACTGCAGTGATGGCTAAAAGATCTCTCTTATAATAGGGCATCATGAACGCAGATTTTGTGGGTGCCTCAAGCCACTTCTGAGTATAAATAAATTGTAGCTCTGAGAATATTTTCTATGCCTTGTACTTCAGAGCTGTCAGTATTTTTGATCATTAGCCATCTGTGATTATTTTAATTTTTGCCAGCAGGAGAAGGAACTCTTTTCCACCAGGGAGCTCTGTTATTACAATATAATTTATATGTAAAGAGCTCATTTCATTAGAGGAGAAAAAAACCAAAAAAACAAAAAAAACCCAAAAACTTTATACATAGGTTTTGGGGTTTTTTAAGTTTAAAATAAACTTGTAACATTAAAATTTTTATTTTGCATTTCATTTTGAATTGATATCCTTGGCATGGTCCACGTAAAAGCAATTAACATCTTATTGGTGGATTAACACTACTTCTGTGTCTTTAGCTTGGTTTTCGTTTAGCATCCAGTATGGAAAATTTAGAAACTGAGTCAATCGTGGACCTGAAGTATTCAACTAGAGAAATTATTATTTTTCAATTCAACTTGAAATTACTGCATTTTAGACCCCAACTATGTCTTTACCACTTGCTAGTTAAAATCCTTACAGGGTTATTTTAGACTTGCCTCCCATCAGTCTGTTGAAAGTATGACTTTACAATGACCTTGTTTTTACTAGGTATGACTTGCTGAAATTAAAATGTTGCATCTCCCTGACTTGCTAAAATGAAACTCTGCCCAATGTTTTTGTATAAAGCACTATTTTTATTGGCATTGTAAATGCTGGCATTATAAACTGAGTCACGTTGGTTCATAAGAATTCTAACATAAGATAAATTAGTTTCTAAACTTCACTTAGCTAATTCCAACTGTTTTTGCAAACTATCTTTGATTGTCAATAGTGCCAAGTACCTGTTGATACTATTTTCTGTCTCAGATCTTGGAGGTCTTAAAATTTGAAAATACTCAGGTGAACTTTAAAATAAAATTCCCACCAGTATGTCTGTCTACACATGACACCTGTGTTTAATATCCTCAAGAGGCAATGGAGTTCTGTGTATACCAATAATAGTTCCTGTGCTTTAATATGTGTACACAGAAGTCTTCTGTTTCATGCACCATAACTGTGATACAGATGTCAGTATTTTTAGCTCTTGTCTCACAGATCTTCATGAAGCCGGTTCTAAAAGCAATGAAAATTTACTACTGCAGTTGAACTGCCTTTTCTTGGTGTAACTAAGCTTTGAGGCTGTAATTATATTAAGTTCTCGAAATAACTTACATTTTGTATTTGACTTCAGAATATGAATCAATTCCATGATCTAACTTATAAGGTCAGATGAATAGTCGCTGTCAATTGTATACACACTTCAGCACTTACAAAGCATTTCTGTTTTACCCTATCTGATCATATAGATTTATGACATACAGATATGCTGCACACAACAGCACTTTAAACATCTTTAATCAGTAGAACGAGGTGAATTTTAATAAGGAGGGTGAGAATTAGTTATAAGAGCTCTCTAATTGAAAAAAAACCCCCAAACTCATATTGTGAGGACATACAATTTTTCTCTATAGTTACATTATGAGGCAAACAGCAAGAAGGAAAAAGATACATTTAAATAGAAAGAAAATTTTAATGTAATAATTAGTTGCTTTTACTAGAAATTGCAATTGGACCCAGTGTTCAAATCTTACATTCCCAGGTACCTTGGCTCTGCACGTACATATCACTTTACTGTTGTACTAACTGATCTTTCACAAGGAGATCCCTAAGCAATAGTAGTAATGGAAAAGTTTTCTTTTTTCCCCCTCCTCACTCTCTTTTTTGATGTCAAGTGCGGGATTTGCTTTTTAACATTGTCAATGCTGTGCAGTACAAGGTTCTCACTTAATTTCACAAACATATAATAACTTACACTATTAGTGCAACACAGCAAAATTAAATATGTTAGGCAAAAGACCTGTCTTGAGAATCTGATAACTACCCCAAAAATAATGGAGAGGGACGTAGGGAGATTGGTTACCTCAGGTTAGCTCTTGTCCAGTCCCACAAAGTGAGACCTCTCCTGGACCTCCATCTCTAGTCAATTTTATTCAGAAGAAGCTAAATTCATTATGCAAATCACAGCAAGGTAAAGAGGAACAGCTGGGACATTCACCTCAGGAGTGCAGGAGCAATCTAATATAAAAAACCAATGTAGACACACCTGCAGCTCCCCTGAGATCTCTGTTTCTCTGCCATATTCACTGAAACAGTCCAGTGAGTATGTTGATATGATAGGAATAGGTCATGTACACTTACATCACAAATATATAAACCACCTTCTTAACAAATAGCCTAAAAAGTGACAGGTAAAAGGTTTAATGAAGATAAAATTCCATAAGCATCTTTGAATGTATGAGAAGTTTTGGATAAAATAACTTTTGAAATGTCTAATAGCTTGTGATTTGTGTAGTAAACAACTTAACAGAATTGATCAGTACAAAGTTTTCTACATTTTTGCCAAAACTCTCTTCATAAACTATTCTGGTTCTGTTAAACAAAAATATCCTCAGGACAAGCTGAAAATAATTCACTTTTTACCTCTTTATTGCCAAATTTGATTTGATTTGATTAAATCTATATTTATCCTCATGTGGCTCCTGGAGCACTCACAAACTTTCATAATTTCAGTCTATCACGGCCAATCTGCAAGTAAAAAAACTCACTTTTATCAGCAGGTATTCAATGAATGGCAGGTGGCAAATAAAGCACTTAGTGAATTGTTTTAATTTCATTTCTCTCCCATCTCCCAGAACTTGACAAAGTTTCAGAAAGCTGGAGAGGAGGAGGATGGATTTATTTGCTGCTTTCATTTTGTTTCAACACTGCTTGCTTTCAAAAAAGACTTGCTGATACAATATTGCTGCCTTTCATGTACGTATGATATTTAAACTGATACAACAAAGGGCATATTGTAGTGCAGCAGAGATGTACATCACAACAATATAAAAGCAAAGAGCTAAATTTGCTGCACCTACTCAAGAATATAAAGAAACTTTTACCCTGAGTCAGTTGACATAGAGTTCAGAATAAAATCCTTTCCTCCTGGGAATTAAATAGAATTGAAGGTTAGCAGGTTTAGCTGTAGTCATGTTTTCTGACACTGGATCACTTCACAGAATTATGTTAATACAGTGCTGCAAGGAAATCATTAACTGGAAAGTTCAGTGTTCAGCTCAAAACTTTTTTGACATACACCATAGCTCTTACTATTTTTCCTTCTTTTATGTGACAAAGAAAACACTGAATATAACGCATAACCTGGATTAATGTGTATTTGAGGCCGGGCTGGAGATTCTTGAACAGAGCGATCATTCTTTAGTGAAAGAAACTGCTGAAGTTCCCTACACATTATCTTCGTCTATGGCTGCACCAATTTTAAGAACCCACCTAATTTCAAAACAAAGCCTGTCTTCAACTCTAAACAAAAAAAAACTTGATTTGAGAATGCTCTTTTTCTAAAATAAGGAGTGAACCAGCATTCCAGGACCAAGCCAACACTTCAGGATAGTCACCTCAACTTGGAGATTTCCCATGAAGGTAAGAATGGTGTTGGTTCTATTCTTCTATGTTTTTTCCTTACCCCCTTCCCCTGCCCTGGTTTTGCAGCTCTTCTCTATGTCTCTTAGTCTATTGAACACGCAACCATACTGTGCTTTTTGTCAGGAAAAGTACCATATTTGAGTTTTTCTGAAGTGATATTACTATTTTATTCAACTGTCTGAGGTCTAACCATTACATTTTCTACCCTTTAGAATTTAAAATTAAATAAAAATGTTTAGAAAAATACTTTTGCTACATCTTGTCTTGTTCATTTGAACACCCAGTGTTCATTTGCTTCATATATGTGTGTTAACTGCCAGGTACCTGGAAAAGACCCAGGATTCCATAGCCCACAGAAAAGCCCCAAGAGAGAATTTCCTTGAGAAGCTTGATGGTGTTCTCTTGCTCAGGTTATGAGAGAGGTAATGTCCTGGTTTGAGCCAGGACAGAACCAATTTTCTCTTAGTAATTTTACTTTTTGTTTACATCTCTTCTAAGTAACTGCACTTGCTGAAATTAACAGCATGTTTTTCAGTCAGTGTCTGCCTCTAGGACTGATAATGCTTGATATAATTATGGCTGGAGAAACGTATCCAGAACCAAGGCCACTGCTTTTTTGTGCTAGACATTTTATGCTCAAGAAACAAAAGGGAGCAAAGGGGTCACACCTGCAACCCTCCTACAGGGAGGGGCAGACTGGACAGGTGACCAAAATTGATCAAACCAAGTATTCCATACCATGCACGTTGCTATAAATCTGAGGGATCAAGACGGTCTCTTCGTCCATAGCCGGTGTCCTGGAATGATTCCATCTATCCATCTGCCTTTGAGCCTGATCCGTGCATTCCTGACTCCATGTGTTCCTGCCTCCAGCTCCCATCTACCGCTGACTCCAGGAGCCCAGACCAGGACTTTCCCAGGGCTGCCCTGCAGTCTTGGGGGGTTATGTGAGCATTACCGGTGTGTGGGGGAGCACAACATTGATTCTGTATATACTTGTATAAAGTTGTATATATTTCATTATTTTCTCTTTCATCACTATTGTTTCATTAAAGCTGTGTAGTATAGTTTCCAACCCGTAAGTCTCTCTTCCTTATTCTTTCCCTTTTCTTTGAAGGGAGAGGGATAACCAAAAACATCTGTCATTCATTTAATTGCCAGCCTAGCATTAAATTGTGACAAGTGGATGGTATGTGAAAAGACTAATATGTTTTCCTTTCCATTTTCAATTAAAGGTGTAATCCACTGAAGGTGGTGACGTGCTCCTCTTGTGGTTCAATGCTAACCTAGGACTCAGAAGAGAAGGGTTCAATATCCTGCTGCACTATAGACTTCTTGAGCTAGCAATATGATGTTTCATTTCGCCATCTCTGAATAAGGCATCTATATTCTCGGGATTTTTTTCAGGTAAATATATGTAAATATTAATGTTCTTAAGAGGATTACATTTAAGATATACATATATAAGAATTTCTTAAGATCTCTTTATATGTAATATCTTTAGATAGAGACTGTAACATATTCAAGCCTGAGTTTACAATGTTTACTATGTTAGGAGTTTTGCTTGACTAAGAATGAAAAAATTGGTTATTACTGTGAAACTTAACAAGATACTTTTATTCCTACTTTATGGTAAAGTAGGAAGTTTAGTTCCAAGGCCAGGAGCAGCCAAATGTATTATTTAAAAAGGAAAAAATATAGAGCCTGCTGGGCATTCATTTGATTAAAGGAGTTCTTTGTATTTACAGTTCTAGAAAAAAAAATTCCTTGTAAGACATTCAGTAAATACTTTAAAGTATACAACATTCCTGCTTAATGAAAGGAGGCACCATAGTGATTACTCAAAGGAGAATTGAAACATGAAATAATAAGATATAATGGGAAAAATTCCTGCCACTGTAGTACAAGAGAGGAGACAGTCACCTTCAAAAGATAATTCAGAACTTTGGTGAACTGAAATCACCTTCAAAGGACACTCTGGGACACTTGGTTTCTGAATTTGTGTATTTCAATTTGGTAACTAAAGTTAGGTAGTTATTAGTTTGCCTGTTTCCCTCCCACCCCTGTTTTATTCTACCACTTCCTGAAAAATTTATCTAATGTGATATACTTCCATTAGCTGTGATTCTCTTTTATCCTAAAAATCCTCATGCTTTCCTCCTCCAAGTTTGTTACTGTTAGTTTCAGTAATAAGTTGCTGTGAAATCATTTCACAGAGATGTAATCTGAAATGCTCAGAATACTGAAGAACAGGAGAATTATATGCATTTTATGGCATTGTAGGAAGTTTTTAAAGGATTTAAATTATTTCTTACTTCTGTCTTTTAATTACCCTAATGACAAAAAGAGAAAAAACCCCAACAAACAACAACAACAAAACACAAAAAACCCCAAACCAAAACAAAAATAACCACCCATTCCCACATCCCCTCTTTCAATGTCTCCTCAGCAGGACTACAATTCTTCAGAGTTGATTTTCCTAATAGAGTCCTCCCTGACTATGTTGGACAAATGTCATGTCCCCTGGCTCTCTCCATCTTCTAATGAAAATAGACCCATTGCCAGCTACACCTTGCTGATTGCTTCCTACCTGCTGCTAAGGATAATTTGTGCAGTGTAAATGAAGACTTCAGTAGCTGCTGTAGGAAAAAATGCTACAAGAAGGGACTGCTATTCAGCATTCACATAAAACAGCCAATAAAGAAACAGCTGAAGATATATAAAGTATATTAAAGGTGTTTAAGTTTTCACAATCTTAATTACACCAGATATAAATCATATATGTTTGTATCTTTTCATTGGCTCAATCCAATACCAAGAATTTGTTTTTCTATTCTGGCAAGTATTTATTACTGGATTGTTTTTTATTGTTTGCAAGTAAGTGATAAAAGAATTTTCCATTGTTACTCTGCAGAGTATTGTGGCCTTTTGGAATGCTCGTGTTCGTATCTGTTAATTGACCCCAAATATACTTTCAGATAACCTCTTACCTCTGAAAGAATGAAGGAGACAACAGCATTACATGTGAATTACAGACAACAGTGACTTGGAGTGGGAAACTGAAATATTGGCACTTCAGAGAGCAGAGCTATCTACTGTGTATGGTTTCAGATCCACCTGGTTTGCACCATCCCTGCCATACAACAGGTCATACTGCCTTCTGTTTGTCCTGTGCTATGAGAACAATATGATACACATGTGGGAGCAAGACTATTTATCATTTACTTTTCCCCATTCACTGTGCGTAGATAAAGGAAAACATATTCCTTGTAGCTACTGAAGGACCACTGTTTTACTTTGCCTTCATTTTCTTGGCACAGTACAAGGGAGTAGAGGTGGAAACAGTCACTAAGAAAATACATTGTCCCTGTACTGAAGAACCAGCTGACTAATCCTAGATGAGACATTCAATGCATTTTCTAGGGCAGCAATTCAGGTATGTTTAGATAATTACTTAGACTTTTACCTTCAGACTTCACATACAGCTTTCATTTGTCTTCTGCAAAGAGAGGAGTGAAAGAACTGTAGCAATAATCGGTGTATTGTATATGCCTTATCACTTAATCCTTTTCTTAGTCTCATGGGTTAGGGTCTTCTCCACACACACACACAAATGCTCATTTTCCTTTTGACTGTTCTGAGCAATATTTGAAGCATCTGTTAATGCTAGTTTAAAATACTTTCTGCATCTTGACAGCCAGTATTTCATCTTGATCCTCTCTAATTATCCTTCCAAATTTGGCTTTTTTCACACTTCTTACCAGCCTCCTCAACAAATTGTTTAGACATTGTAAAATGCTGGTCCTGCTTCCAAGTGATATTACTCTTTAACATGCCTAGACACCCTCCCTCTTTTGATTACTTTAGCTCTTTTCACTTCTAAAGACATAATAATCTAATCCATAGTGTTTTCTCTAAGGCTCAGAAAAAGGCTCCTTTTCATATACTATCAACTAAACTGTAAACCTTTTATCCATCTGAGTGCTTGGACAACAGCATCAACTCACCAAAATGAAAACAGATAGACAAATTGGTCTGCAGTGCCCAAAGCCTTAAAACACACAACTGCAGTCCACAGGAAGAGAAATGAAGCAAATGCTTTGGGTTATAACCACTGAAGTTTTTACTGAGCTCCCAGAGGACCTGAAAGGTCCTGAAAGATCTGAAAGGCCCCAGCCTGCTTTGGGAATTGATAGACTTCCTCTCTTTTCAGGCTTCAGCCCACCCATGCAGTAACACTGAAAGACTTGTGAGGCAATAAGATACTCAGCTGCATCCTTCAGCCACACTGTAGAAAGTCAAGCTGTGTTTGTGGGTTTTTCCAGTTAGCTCTTGACTTTTCAACATGTCAGGATTCATCTGAAGTTACTGAAGGATGTTGCTTTATCAAAATAAGAGAACTTTTTACATTTGTTGTTCTGTGTTTGCTGAGTTCTGGAAGGGGAACAAAGAATGGTTTGATTTATTACGTGTCTCCTCCAATGGACAGTGCCCAAGAAGGACATCACTTCCGAAGCACATCTGTCAGCAGCATTGCTCCTACCCTGAATGTTAGAGTAGTTTACCAATGTTTTTGAGGTTCTTTTGAGGTTCCCATGGTCCAGAAGGCTTGGAGTGTCATTTCAGTGCATTAAATGTCATTTCTGTTCAGCTATAATCACAGTTCCGGAAAGGTCTGGAACCCAGAAGAGAGATTGTGCTTCTATCCTAAAGCCATCTATCCTAGTAACAAGATTGTTGTTTATATGCAAGTGGTGGAATGAAACCAGCCTCAACACTTCAAAGCATTAATTGTTTTTCTTTTGGATTTACAGCAGCTTTTATCTGTCTCTTGAAGATGAGGTTATGAAGGCTTTTCTAAAAAGTAACAGCAACAACAACTACAACAATAATAATAATAATAAAACCAAGCCAGTGAGTTTTGCATGCACTGAGAGAAAAAGGACAGCAGCTGTCACTGCTGTTAAGAATAATTTATATATTGTCTGATTTAACTTTCTGGGGTTATAAATGTTGACAAGTTAACATCAGGGCAAAGGTAGATTGGGCTGTCAATTTTCTATTTTCTGCTTCTTGCTCTTCCACAAAGTGCTACAGAGATTGATTGATTTGATTTTAAAGAGTTCAGTTACATCATGGTGACACAGTCTTTAATATGAATTAAAAGAATAAATTTGTTTGTTCAACTTGTTTTCATGTTGACAGGATCTTTGCACTCCAGACAATCACTTTGTTTTTCTTACAGCTTTGCTTTTCAGCCACCCAAATGTGCAATGTCACTCAACCTTGTCATACGTTTTTCTTGATGTTCCCTATTAGTCCCTACCACACTTTTCAGCAATCTAACAAATGTGGATACCCTTTTGTCAGACAGTTCCTCTGGTTGTTTGCCATTTTAAGCTTTGACTCCCAATGCTGTATTGAGGGAATTGCTTAGTGGACATTGACTTTCCTCCGTAAGATATCAACTAAGCCTTTGAGAAAGATGTTACCACTAGTATGATAATTTAATCAAATTACTGCAGACATCCAAAATGAAAATTATACATTTGAACTGTCACCCAAAGTTTAATTTTTTCTCAGCTCTAAACTTTTTGAGGGAATTGGGAAGTGATAATCCCATTAGGAATCTCGTTGAGCTTGAGATCTTTCTGAAAGCAAAATTTTAATATTTTCAGAATAAAATTTAGCTCCAAAATTCTGAGTTTCTTTTACACACTGAACTGTCCCATGGAACCTTTCCAATCTCATCTCTTGCACATACAGTTTTAATCTGCCATGATGATTTCCAGCTATGTAGTTGGAAAGAAATTTTAATTCTATCGAAGTTCTACTCTGCAGCTGCATTTTTGCTGATTCTCTGAAGTCAGAGCTAATTGATACACAGTTTGGCCTGTGGACTTTAAATAACATACTGAAAATCTCTGTTTTGGGGAGAGGCGAGTGTAAAGTTAATTATTCCCCAAAATGACAATAAAACTGAGTACTAAAGCTGGCAAAAATATTGCCATTGAATAAGACTTTATTTCTGTGGAATTATTTTCTCTTTGTCTGGTGTCTAAGACACTGAAAGTTCAAGTTCTCTTCCTGGAATAAGGTACAGTTCTTGGCTAAATTAAATAGAAGCCACTGATCAGTTCCTCCTTTATATTTTGACTACCTGATTTCCTCTAGTTCACTTTTCAAAGACAGATTAGAAATCTGGGTTAAGTAGGCACAATTCCCAAATAGGAATAACTAATTATGAGATTCTGGTTTTGATCCCAGACTTTTTAGGATCTTCAGCATTTCTGATCTGTAGTTTTATCTTTGAATGTAATCAGCAGTTTATCCTTCAAGTCTGAGAGTCTCTTTTCTCTACTTTAAACCAGACTCCCCTTGAGTGGGAAGGCAGGTTTCATTGAACACCTGAGACCCTCCACTCTGGCCTTTTAGTTAGCTAAGTTATCTTTTAATTGTTTTTCCCCATAGTGTCAACATTTATCTCTGACAGCTTGCATTTTTGCTCATTTCTTTCGTTTTCCTGATTTATTTATTTATTTATTTATTTATTTTTAATAATTCAATAACATCATGGAACAGTTTAGAATGTTTTCTTTTCATGCATTTGCCTCTTATGGTAAATTATTTCTATGTTTCTTGGTAACAGCTGCTTCTTGCTTCAAGGCAAGATTCAAATTCTATGGCAAATACCACAGCTTCCTGGAATGTTTTTTGCTGTTTTTTTCCCCACTGAGCTTAAATTGGAAATTCACATCAGTCATTAGATATGCCCTGAAAATAAATCTCTGTAGATTTTCTTCTAGTTTATCTGAGGTTCCCTCTTTTTTCCCTCTGATCAGAAAGGAAAAAATTCTGCAACATGCATAGATGTAGACTTTCTCCGGGTTGCTAAAACCCTAGTTTTTCTAATTTTTTTGCCATTTATTTTCCCTATGAAGTTATATGGGTGTTTCATTTGATTTAAAATTAAGTGGAAATTTACAAATAGATGTTTCATGTGGTTGTCTTAAATGAAGGGCAGTGGTTAAGCCTACATGTGTCAAGATGCTTTAGCAGAAGTTAAATATTAATTATCTAGTGTCTAATTTAGTCTGGTGATGATATAGCCCTAAATTTAAAAGACACACCTATTGAAATATGTATGGATCTACAGAAATACACTTAGTGTTATAGCACAAAATGGGAACAATTAATTAAATCCTGATCCGTGCATTCCTGACTCCATGTGTTCCTGCCTCCAGCTCCCATCTACCGCTGACTCCAGGAGCCCAGACCAGGACTTTCCCAGGGCCGCCCTGCAGTCTTGGGGGTTCTGTGAGCATTACTGGTGTGTGGGGGAGCACAACATTGATTCTGTATATACTTGTATAAAGTTGTATATATTTCATTATTTTCTCTTTCATCACTATTGTTTCATTAAAGCTGTGTAGTATTCACATCAGAAATTTAGAGGTAACAGTTATCTATCATACTTATCTATTTTAATTTTGTTCAAATTGTGAAGAACAAGGCACTGGAGTAGGCTGCTCAGGGAGGTGGTGGAGTCACTGTCCCTGGGGGTGTTCAAAAAATGGGTTGATGAGGCACTTGAGGCCATGGTCTAATGGCTAGGAATATGATGGGATAAAGGTTGGACTTGATGACCCTGGAGGTCCCTTCCAACCATAATGATTCTATGATTCTATGAATGGTATAATATTATTTTCTAATTATTTTAATATTTTTTTTGTTTATATGGATAGATACTTTATCTGTACATTAGAAAACAGGCATGTTCACTTTTGCCTATTGACTGAATGATTACATTAAATTACAATTTTTAAATGTGAGGATTTGTTATAAAATGACTAGCTGATTGTTTTTACTTCTAGTCACAGGGGAGGAAAACACTCAATATCATTACTGATAGTTTCCAAAGAAATCAAGATTATTGTTTTCAAATTCAATAAGCAATATTTTCTTCATGCACCCATTTCTGAAAATTGTTGGAAAGTCTGATCCTTGTCCACAACAGTTTTGATTTCACTATTTAATAGAAAGCAACAATTCTAAATTGAGAATATGTTCTGAGCGTGTTTACCAACAGAAATCACATAAACAACTGAAGGTCGTGAGATTTATATTTTGTATTTGGACATCCTCAAACTTTTGTAGTTTTCAGCCAGTGTAGATAATACAAGGCCTGACCTATGAGCTTTGTTTTCCAGTGAGCCTGGGTTTTCCGAATCAGGTTGTGTTTGGTAGAAAAATACACATTTTGTTTTTCCGGTTTGCATTCATTTGCATCATATTTGCAATTTGTAATTAATTTTGTAGTCTATTTTTTCCTGAAGTACTTCTCAGTTTATTATTATTATTATTATTTAATATAGCCTGTGGAACACTGAACACTGATGAAGTGTTGTATGCTTTCTGTTATCTCTGATGCATAACCGATGAAGTATTGTGAATTTGGCACTGTGTAATGTAGCATTTTGCTTGCTGTGCAGCACTAACAAACAACACATCAGTAGTCATGCCTGTCTCTCATTTAAATGCAACCTCAGAGTCACACTGCATGCTACAAATATCTGGGATCTGTATGATTAGTTAACATCTTGTGCATAACCTTAAAATTATAGCAAGTTCTCAGGAGATAATTAGCTTTCTGGATACCTCTAGTGAAATGAACTATGGCTTAGAAATTATAGGTATTGTGTGTTCCATGACTCCAAGAGATGGTAACATAAAAATGCCTTTAAAAATAGCTTGTCTTCTACATTTAAAAAAATGTAATTTTTTTTTTAAAAAAAGGAGAGAGAGAAAAGTCCTTATTTATTTATTCCTTGTCATCAGGTTTGCCTTTACTTCTTGTCTTCTAATTTTATGTTCTTTCCTCTTTTGGCAGCTCTTCTGGTATAAATAAAGGGCGTTCAGAAGGCACCAGCCTCCCTTACTGAAGTCTGCTCACCTCTGTCCCAGACTGAGTAAATAGACAAAATACATCACAACTGAGTAATCAGCAGGATATGCTATAGTATTTTTCCTTAGTAAATGCTTGAGACATCAGTTCTTTGTGTAGATTTAAGGAAAGAAATGTTTTCCAAACACTTTCCAAATGTTATTTGTTTCATGAAATAATTTCCCAGCCGTATCCACGTGCAGCACTTTAAAGCTTTTGATCCTGCCTTGAAAAGGCTGTTCTCAGCCTTCAGTGTTCACAATATTCTTTTCTAGTACTGGATGTAACTGTATAATAACCTCAAAATTAAAATGTTTTGGAAGCTTCTAAATATAAGTTATAGCTGCAGCTGTCAGGAAACGGCATTTTGACTAAATTGAACTTTTTAAAGGAAAGTATTAATTTTGATTAAACTTGCTTGAAAGGTGTTTTCTAATTTGGAACAAAGTATTTCAATAGGCTCACAGCTTTCTCTACATTTATTGGAGTCTAATGTTGCTGTTTGTTTCAGAATTATTTTTCATTGTGAAGTTCACTGGTAGCTATATATATAATAGATAGATATAATCCATACCCGAGAACTGAAATCTCTTTGAAACATTTCCATATTATTTCAAATGAAATTTAAATACTTTTTTTAAAATAAAAAAAGTTCTGTAAGAAACTTCATATTTTATTTTAATTCTAGTCAGTTTTTTTTTTTTCTGAAAGGCCAAAATTTTATATGAAATTCCAGATTTAATCAATTCTCTTAATGATTTTTCTGAAACATGAAGAGTTGGTATAGCTGCACTGATTTTGCAAAGATGTATGCCTGCACATATCTTTACCCATATAGATAAAATTGAAAAGCTCCCACCAATCCAGTGGATTTTTATCCTGTTATCTTTTCTAGTGGTCATAGTGGTCATCATCCCTTGAAAGGAAGACTTGATTAGGTTTCTGAAGGGTGTTAGTGATGAAAAATGCAGATATATTGACAGGTCCAAAGAGCAATGAAAGTTCAAGATATATCATAGAAGAAGGCCTGAAGACACGGCCTGTGAGTGATGAAAGGAGAAATGACATATAATCAATTTCTTACCTAGAGAGTAATAAACAATACTCCAGTGAATAGTCTACTTTTCCAAAACAAGCAAACAGAAAAGAGTTGTTATTAACATCCATATGTTTGACTGAGGATCCTACAGACATTCCAAGGATCATTCTGTTGTAGCAGGTTTTTTCCCAAGGAATACAGCTTTTCAAAGTTTCCCTCTCTCTACAAATAACCATAAAGCAGGTTACTGAAATATCTTATGCAGAAGACTGAGAATTTCACAGAATCACAGAATCACAGAATTCCAGGGTTGGAAGGGACCTCGAAGGATCATCCAGTCCAACCCCCCTGCCAGAGCAGGGTCACCTAGAGTACATCACACAGGAACGCATCCAGGCGGGTTTTGAATGTCTCCAGTGAAGGAGACTCCACAACCTCTCTGGGCAGCCTGTTCCAGTGCTCCGTCACTCGCACAGTGAAAAAGTTTTTCCTGATATTCACAGGGAACCTCCTATGCTCCAGTTTGCATCCATTGCCCCTTGTCCTATCATTGGACGTCACTGCAATTTGGACCACTATTTTGTCTTTTCATCCACTGGTGACATCTAGTATGGTGTGAAGTCAGATATGCCTCCTGATGGCAGAATCCACGGTTAGGTGGCTAGGCTCCTTCCCTAGGGTACAGGGAAAGTCAAACACCTCAGAAAGTGAAATAAAATGTAAGATGTGTGAGGCTACCTGCAGCTGCAGAATTAATGAATGGACAGGACAAGTCTCCTAACTTTACAAAACTTCAGGAGACCACATCTGCTGTGTTCTTCTGAGGCTCAAAATTCTCTCTTATAAATAAGTTAGGGCCTATTTTGAGCTATCTGAAGTGTACTCTTATGCCTGTTAAAAAGCAACAAGTGGATAAAGAGCAGCATTGCCCTGTGTGTATGTAATTCTCAAGTGAATAGTTGTTAATTGAATTGTGAACAGGAGAACTGTCTGAGGAGTTTCAAGATCACTTCACCCAAGCCCTAACCATTGTCTTCCTCAGAGTCCTTTCCAAAGCTTCTCATAAAGCTCAAATACCATGCAGAAGACAGCTGCAGATTTGCTGAGCATGAAAAAAAGGGAAGAGGAGATTTAACTCTGTAACTTAGCACTGGCTTGTAACAGGGAAAGTCTGGTGACAAACCTTTTCCCTCAGGACTGTTCCTGTGTTTTGTAGGAGAGTGAGATAATCTTGTTAATGGAAACTGAAATACAGAAGTCTTTCTCTGTCACTGCCACTCCCTTTCTGCACTTCTGTAACCTACACAAATTATATATTCATCTGATTATGTTACAAAAAAATCCCTTTCTATTTCTCCTTACTTTAAATTAGATTGAACCAGCTAGTACATATTAGACTTGTTAAATCATTCCCTGTAGCACTTAGGAACTTCTAATTTAAGGAATTAAACATAAATAAATAAATAAACCACAAGCAGTAATATAGGAGGAGACAGAATAGTTCGATGCTCCTCAGGACTAAATGGAAGCTTTCAGCTTAATAGTTTTCCACTGAAGCAGGTAAATTCTACATAAATCCTATTTTTAATATTTAAATATCTACTAGCTCTGAACCTGAGGGTCACCTATCTAAAGTTTTCTGATTCTTGTCAAAATCACCGGGTTGGCCAGCTTTACTCTTTAGAAATGCAAACATTTGCCTCTTCTGCCTTACATCCTTGTGTGTAAAACAGGAATAAAGGAATACCTTTTCCTTTTTAGAGAGCTGGAGTTTGTTAACTGTAGTAATGGAAGGTATCTGCATTAATTTTACTCATATTCTTCACAGAAGTCAGTAAGCAAATGCTTAGTACCAAAATAATTCCCTACTTTCCAAGCTGGAGCTGACTTGCTAAGGTGAAGGACACACTCTCTAGTCCATTACCCAATCCTCAATATTTTACACTTTTGTCAATAAAAAATAATGTAAGCCATAGTGTGAAATTTTCTTCTCTATGGAGGGCCAACAAAAGGCTCATGTCTCACCAGCCTTCCAAAAGTGAATGACACCTCAAAGACCGGTCACTGTTAATGGTTAAAAAACAAGACATTCAGAGCCAATGTTTCAAATATGTAGGGCCAAATTCTTGTCTCTGACTGACAGTCTTGCACGGCTGAAGAGGGCCAAGGGCAGAAAGCTGCCTTTGGCTGAGGCAGCCTAAGATAAATTAACCTTGGAGAGATGACAGAGTTGTTTACTCAGCCTAAAGAAGCTGCCACCAAGATCTTGTGATTTTCTTTTTTTTTTTTTTAATACCTTCAAGGTATCCTCCTCTATTCAGCAAGCTTTCAAATTCTCTTTAATACAAGTTAAGGCATTCAGTGACTTAACCATAAAACAGATTCCAATGTTTCACTATAGAAACCAGACACACACAAGCCTGGTTTGGGTTCCCATGGAGTGCTCCATAGTATATGTTATGAAATTATTTTTTAAAATAGTTGCCTAATTTGTAAGTAAGATGGTTGCAAAGTAGTTTAATTTTTCACTTATCCTCTTCATTCCCTAAAGTCAATTTTTTGACCCTTTGTGGTGAGAGAGAAGAAAAGGTCTTCCACTAGGGACATAGCACTTGTATAAGACAGTTCTGGCTGAAACTGGGCAAGTAAAGCTCATTCATATAATTTCTTCCATCCTAATTCTTAAAGTCCAAGAGAAAAGAAATAATCAATAAAAACAGCTTGATACAGATGTTCTACCTTAACACTCAGAATGTCCTAACAATTTCTCAGGTAACTGTTACAGTTTATAGCTTAGTTTCTTTGTTGCTTACACTGGATTTTTGGTTAGAAAATGGAGTTAGCTGGTGGTTAAGTTACATGTATGAGATGCCATGTAAGTAGACTTTTTCAGAAATTTTGAAATAGTTGAACCTTCTTCATCCTAAGTTTATTTAAATTCTGTATTAGGCAGAATTTGCATATGGGTGAGTCAGGTCTCTAACTATGTTAAGAAAAAAAAAGCGAGTAGTAGATTCACAGATTAGCAATACCATGCTTTAACCTGGATCTTGAAGGAGTTTCTTTGGAATAGTTATGGCTGTAACAGGGTGTCCTGTATTGCAGCAAAAATAGTAGTGTCCCATGTAGTCTAAGCTGGTCACCAACTGCTCTTCCTGAATAGCACTTCTGCTGTTACAATGGAGATGTTGTTTGGACACTTATGGAGGAGATGATTCACTGCAAAATGCCATTTGTGGCTAATGATCACCTGCAGTGTTACAGGGTTTTCACAAAGGTAAAGCAAAGAGAAAAAAGTCACTGCTGAATTAAAATCCCACCAATTTTTGCTCTTAAATCTGTAGTTCTATTGTTTCGTTTTTGTTAAATGATCTGGCAGTTCAAAAAAGTCACTTTATTCAACTTGCTGGAGAAGTTTTATAATGGAAAGCCTTGAGTTTTTGAACTGATCTTCCCCTTGCAGATCTCAGCTGTTTGAGAACTGGGCCCTAAGTTGTCTTTTCACAATGATTTTGTTTTTGTAAATTAATGATCTAAGTGATTTATTATTCAGTTCTTCCACTGTTGCTTTATTTCTGTTGATCTTTGTTTTTCTGCTTAATTTCTATAAATTACTGTACAGTTTCCCATAAGGTATAATTAAGCAGAATTGCTAAAGTTTTAATTATTGTGTATTATAGATGTTGAAAGCAACATTAGCACTTAGCTTTTAAAAATGTGATAGTATATTTATAAGAGAGCATTTATAAACACATTTACATATAGTTAAGATGAAAAAGGTATTTGAATTGTAGTCATTAGCATTTCTTCAAACATATGGCATACCAGCAGAGGCCATGGGCCATGCCTTCATTAACTGAACACTGTTTCATCAGTATCTCAGCTTCCTGCTGTGCCACCCTGTGGCGTAGCCTTCTGTCCCTGAGGTTTCAGTGACAAGGGACAATATGTCCCCAAGGTGAAAATCTGGGAAATAACGCAGATTAGCCCTTAGAGGAGTTCCTATGATTATTTAATCATACTTAGGAAAGAAGTACACTGCATCACAAAAGAAAAACATTAAAAATCTTACCAGCCTACGATTTTCCATGTTGCAGGGTATGACGGTCTTTTCACTGCACCATCAACATAACTACAGTGGAATATGACAGCTTTATGCTGCCTATTATAAGTCTGGCCTGTTTCAAATTTGTTCATATAATGGGCAAAGCCCACATAGGTACTAATAGGTATCATGGGTCAATTATCATTCATTGGTCATAATGCGCAGGAGATGGATCAAGATTTAACTTCTTTTAACCGTGGCACATGCAGCCATTTAATTTTATTTCCTAATAAAAAATGGAAAAGGAATAAAAATATTCATATAAATGTCATGGTCATATTTTATTTGTGCTTTTCTCGGGTATATGAAGATAAGTTAATATGACAGACAAAGACATTTGTTTTAAGCCATCAAGTTCTTTACCTGTTATATGATATTCTTTGTTAAAAAACATATTTTGAAAATATTTTAGTAGAAATTTAAGAACAATGTAAGAAGTTTGTTTAACAAGATGACACTTTTGAAAGTAAGGTGAGTTTTAGAAAGTTTTAGTTTATTTGTTTTTTATGATACATCTTTTCATTATCTCCCACCTTAGCTTTTCCTTCTCATTGTGATGGAGAGCAGAAAAAAGCATTGAAGTGGGAAATAATTGTCAACAATATTTTCTCAGTTTGTTATGGATAACAGTCTGCTCTCTTGCATTTATTACTGTTTTCTTCAAGAAGAGTTGGATCTTTTTGGACGTTAGTAAATGCCCTTTGTCTTTGGAATCCAGTCAGTAAAGCCTACTCTTGGTTTGAGAGGGGACAAATATCAGCCAGACTCAACACATTTAGACTGTAATTATAAAATCAGCTATTGTAAGAACACTTTTTCTAATTTTAAAACATGTATTATGCTATAATCTGTCCTATTCTTCTACCTCTAGAAAAAGCTACTCTTCAACATACAATTAGGTAGATGAATGTAAAATTATTACAGTTTAGACTTGTGCAGGTGGAGAAAGTGTGGATTTATAAAGTGAGCTTTAATTTATATCATTTCAAATATCTGATACAATTTATATATTTTTATATACTTTCTCACAGTTTTTGTCAGACCTAGATGTAATTATGACAGAAGATTTAGAAACATCTTGGTAGGTAGTCAAAGTAAAAGTGTTTAAATTGGTATCAGTCCATTTTTACCATCATTCTTTTTATAAAGTAGGATTCTGAATATCTCTCACTACAGTATCCACCATTAATCAATGGTGCAACAGAAAGCTCTCATTAGCCTTAACCCTCCGTCCCTGACATTAGTCTACTCATCACAGCAATCATTAGCAAAACAAAAAACAATCAACCAGAGTATCTACATTCTAATAATATTAATCTTTCACTCTATTATACATAAATGTCAAATGTGACAAAAATCACTGAACTTTAAAAATATACATAACAGATTTTGATATATATAAAGCACCAGTGTTTGTTATTCTCACTCAACAGCAAAATTAAAGATACAGTGCCAAGGGAGCCCATACCATTTGCAATCTGTAGCATTTCCAATGTATTTTCAACAATATTGTAAATATTTATGGAGTTTTATAAAGACTCTATCCTTCCTTCTGTTTGTGATGCATCAACAAGACGCAGTAGGATATCATAGGCAGATATTTACTTCTGGGAATTCCCTTTTGGACTCTTTTTGGTTGAAAACCGCTTCATGACATACAGTACCGCAAATCCCCAGAAATGTACCATGCTATTACTGCCAGCTGAGTTCTTCCAAGTAAAGATGACATCAGCCATCTGTCATGTTATACTAATCCTAGGAAAGAAAGCCAACTAAAGGGAAAATAAATACCTTTCATATCTATTACCCAAATATTTGTATTAAAAAATGAAAAGATTAAAATCTCACTAGTGAAGCTAATTATTGTAAGTGAATAGTCCTTTCTGAGTAAACTACGTACCTAAAATGTATTTGTCTTTTTACCTATCTAAAGTAAATGATATCATGAACATATGTTTGAAATGCTGGTCTCTTGCTACATATTGGTAGATAAGGAAATATGCCTCCAAGTAGTGATTTTCCTCTGGACCTGCTAGCTGAGCTTTGCCAGGTACCATGTAGCTGAGTGAATGTTCTATACAGCTCTGCTGAGGTAAATGGAAGTTTCCCAGGATCTAGCAGAGAAGAAATCACACTCTCTATCACAAGCAATGCTGCCAATGGGTAAGCAGAGTGTCTAATTTTATAGTAACATCATAATAAAATGTTTAAAAAGCCTAAACTGCATCAGGTACCTGCTTCCCCACGGAGTAGGGGACGTGTCAATGAGGAAGCCTTTTGGGTAAACTGTACGACTAATTTACATGGAGACTAATTTTATAGGCTTATGCCTTATTTCTTAACCATGGGCAGTTACTAAATAACACACACCCAAAGTTTAAACTCATGTGGTGCTCCTGAGATCTCATCACCATGAAATTAAGGATAGAGCAATAAATCTCAAGAAATAAAAAAGTGAAGAGCCAGCTAGCCCATTCTCCGATAAGAGTATAGAATGGTACTATCATAGAAAGAGATCTTAAGCTATAATTAGTTTAGTGGTATAAGCATTAATGCTTTTAATGCTGTAGAAATTCTTTCTTCTCTTTTAGACTTGTAGAAGGAGCAGCACAGAATTAAGCATCACACACAGAACTACAAAAATAGATAAATATAATATATCCCATTTCCCCATACTGTCTTGGGTTTTTTCCCTGTTTTTACCATGTAACATTGTGAAGCAACAGGCTTTCCTTTTAAACCAAAACTGCAATTTTCGATGTGAATTCATACAATGATGAAAAGATGAAAAATTCAAACAATGGCAATTTCAGAACTACAGATATTTTTTCTTGACTTGTTTATAATTTTGAATAATATGGTAGATGGAATTAAATCTTTTGTTACATAATTTGTTAATACAGAATTAAGAATCATTAAACAAAGGATTTCTTGCAAGTTCGTCTTCCTGAACTACTCAGCTGGTTGGGTCTTCTAATGGTTCCAGTTGGTTTCTAATACACTTACTTGTGGTTCTTGAAAACTTGTTGGGGAGATAGGAATGCTTTGTCACCTTCTTTTTGTCTTGGAAGATTGTTTTGGCATATTTCCTTTAACCAAAGGTTTAAATTTTGTCATCCATATATGATGCTTGGAATTTATAAAGGATGCTCAAGTTTTATAAAACCTAGTGACAATACTGTCTTTTCAGTATGTACTACTTACTACAAGTTACAACTTCTTATCCATTCTGGAATCTGATGGTGTATCCAAATAGCTTCATCACCTTCCACACACACTTGAAAATATGCATAGCAAACTGTTTATGCTAAGCTATACAGATTTAAACATTTCAAACTGTGCAAACCCATCAACATCAACTCAGAATTGAACCTGACAGGGACATTTCTGGTGAACAATCTTCTTTCAACTACTATTTATTTGTCAAAATCAGTACTTTTAATTGAATGTAGTAATACTACTGAGATATTTGGAGAAGGATGTTTAATGTCAAGATGACATTTTTAATGAATACTGGAAAAATAAAAGCCTATGTCACAATTATACAGTAGTTTGACAGCTGATGTCAGATCTCAGAAAACTATTTTCCAATCTCTGCTTTTCTCACATTGCCAAGATAACTCTAAACACTCTGTGTCTGGACCACCTAAAATAATTTTATTCTATTTTCTTTGTAGAAATAACTGAATATTTCAAAGAAGAGGACTTTGGGTCTCCTATTGTGAGTAAATGATGGAAACCTGAGTTATTAATTATCTTCGTTCCTTTCACCTGTGTCAAAGAATCTTTTCATGTGTGTAGTATGTCACTTATCTCAAACAAATAAACCAAAAAAATTATAAGTGCCCTTATGATATTTGTAAATAATACCAGGGAAAATTTACAAAACAGAGCTCAGTATCATTTTGGAGCAAAGGCTGAATGCAGCCATCTGAAGGATACTATAATTGATCGTTTCCAAGTAAGTCAAAGCCTAAAGTTGGGTCAAAGGTAATAGTTTCAGCTGTGCCTGATCATGTGATATAAGGACTAGAAGAAAACTACCACCTTCAGGGTTATTTTTTCACATTGTCTAAAGATGTGAGTTTCTGAGTATTTGTTTTCAAGAAACAATAGTTTTGAGAGGTTGTTAAGTATCTGAGAAGTTTACATGTGTGAAAATAAGTAGTTGTTTCAGAGTGTAGTGTGGTTGGGTTTTGAGGGGGTTTTATTCAAGTGTGCAAAATTAAAGTTTCCCTGAGACAGTCTTAACTTGTAGACTGCTTTTTCTAGTGCTTTGGATGTGTAACTTGGGTAGGAAAGCTTGAGATCTAAATCAGAACTCCAAGACGGGGAAACACATGGAGTCAGAATCTGCTGCTACCAACTCAGTTTTTTCAGGATCTCTTGTTTACTTTTATGATTTAAACTTCAAAAAGCCTTAGGTTGGCCTTGATGCAAAAATGGGAGGTTTTGAGTTTGTGCCTGCTTATATAAAAATGAGACAATTAAAGTTTTACTTCAAATACTAAATCAATGCTAAAAATCCAGTTACCCAATCAGATATTTAAATGCTTTCTATGTCTCTAAGATTCAGACTTTTCAATAGATTCTAATACCATCTCTGATACTGACTGTCAGACAAGACTCTCTTCAAGGGTCAATTAGCACTGTAAAGTTTAATTTCACATATTCTTATTGTGTATCTCTAACAAAAGTTGTCCTTTTTTGTTTGTTTCAAATTTCAGTACCTGGAGAAGAAATGAACAAATTTTAAAAATTTAATCTCTGCATTTATTGTCTTTTTGTAATAAGTGAGCCTTTGTTTGGGCAAGGCTTCAAAGGCGTTTCTCCTGGGTGGACTGCCAGAATGCTGTTATGGAATACCATAGGGCTGAAATCTTATACATCCATGTCCCACGAAGGTCTCTCTCTCTGTGTCAAAATTTCTCTGCTTTAGAAAAAATCTCTGCTTTAGAAATCCTCTTATCCCACTATCTTTTTAAAAAAATTACTTCCAAGGGACCAAAGTGCAATTTTTCTGCTCACCTTATTTGGATGAGAGGAAGGAGGCTAGTGCAAAGTATTCATTAAGTCATCCCTTCTAGAGACATCTGACTGAACAAGAATGCTTTTTTTTTTTTTTCTGGTTTGCATTTTGCTTTATTGCTTAGCAAAAAAAAATAAATCTCATTTCAATAGTTATTGAAAATAATTTCTTAAAAACTATGACTGTTTCACAGTCTGCAGAAAAACATACATGGCCCTGCAGAAGCACTGGGAGATGCTTACTGTCTCCTGAAACTTTATCATGATTGCTAATGTTACATCTACAAAATCCCCAATGAAAAAACATTTCTGCAAGACTGAAGATGAAAATTATAGTGAGCTGTGTCCAGTCCATTCTTCCAAGGAAATACATATTGGCTACAGGCGGAGCTTATAAGCACACATCTGCTGATAGCCGAATTTGATTTTTCTCCTCAGGAGCAGGAAATGGGGAGAGAAGAGAAACTTGTTGCACTGCCACCTCTTCCCCTTTCCTCTTCTGTTCCTAGAGTATACAGGGGAGAGAGAACAGGATAACACAGAGGTATATGCAGAGACTGATTATTTTGAGCCAGTGAATTTCCTGCCTTTTTGCAGGTTAAGACATTACTTAGTAAACAGTAACAGCATGACACTGTTTTGATTTCTTTATTCTTTCTAAAATACTGAAGTAGAAGAAGAGGAGGAAGGAACTGAAGTAAGTTACTTTGTTCTGAATATTTCCTTAAGATCCTAAAATCAGAAAAGGATCATCTGATCTTGGGAGGCAAGAGGTGTTTCAGAAACAAACCAAAAAAAACCAAACCCAAAACTTGAATACACAGATTTCATATATATCTTGACACTCAAAAAGGCAAAACAGTCTTAAATGTCCTATGCAGAAAACAAGGACAAGCTAAAATTCTCTGTCTGACATAGTAAAAGAAATTACATTTCTTTTGGAGTGTTTACTTCAGCTAACTCCTTTTTCAGACAATAAATATCAATCTGGATTACCACCATCTCCAAAGACAACCCCATTGGAAAACAAGAGGTGATTTTTGTGACTTCAGCATATTTACGGAATCAAGAAATATAGAACTAGAAATTTTAGTAGTCACCTGTCTTAATAAGAATATACTCGTTTGCTTTACAATGCAGAAACTGGGAAAAACCTGAACTTTTATTAAAAATAAATCACAAGAAATAAGATTAGTGATTCTTAGATTTCCAAACAAAATGTATGTCATATTTTAAGTAAAAAGTTTCAAATGAAAAGAAATTATGTTTTCTTTACATTTTTAGATATCTCTATCTACTAATGAGGAAAAGGTAAAAAATAGATATTTTATTTATCCCTTTCTCTTGGGAGATTAAATAAAAAAGAAGGACTGGAAGCTTGGAATTTAACAGAGGTAAGAGAAAGATTTTTATTTGTTTTTCTGAAACAAAATAATAACATAAATACTTGGTTGCTATTTTTTTCAAACAAATTTACAGATCTTTGCATTATTGCTTTAAACCTTGCCATGAAAGAGATGGGTCACTAGTTTTAGAGTGATCCTTCTCCATTTTGAAATATTTCCAGCTCTGCATATGATGAATGTATATGGTTTAAGTATTAGGTACCTTTGTGGTTCTTCAAGAACATGAAGGTATATATGAAGACCAGAGACTGAATGAATTAGTCCAGTCATTCTCTGCAAACCAGGATTTGAGGATGGACTCATTCTTTCTACATGTTCACTTGTGTCTGGAACACCATAAGGTTTGAGTTGATTTTTAAATCACCATGGTGAGGTCTCTCAGAGTAACTTCAGGAGGCTGCAGCCTCAAAATAGTTACCCTATCCTAGTGCCCCAGGAAAAGCTTAGTCTTCACCTGGTGTAAGTAGCTCATATTAATAGTTCCGTATCTACCTGAAACTAATGTCCAGGTGAAGATGGCTGTTGAAGCTTTTCTCAAAAAAGATAAAATGAGGTATGCTTAGAAAGACTGACATATGTTGATTGTTTTAAAAATATTTTCTCCCATTAGTTCAGCGCAATGACTTATGTTCTGAGTTTGCCTGGATTCTATGCTGCTGCTGCATGTTCCAATTGGTATGAGAGGAAATAGCTAATGGTCTTCTGTGACTGACTAGAAGACAGTTTCCAGACTGTTCAGATAATCCATTCAGCTAGCTTGGGCACTGTGATCTTTACTTTCTGGCTTTCAGTTGTACTGTTACATTTTCAGCTATTTCAGTAAAAAAATGCAGAAATCCAGTTTGTTAGAGAGCAACTATTCTAGGAAGCCTATTGGTATAGGAAATTTAAACCATCATATGTATGACTGTTTTCAAAATGTAAGAAAATGTTTATTACAGATTTATTTTTTATAGTTCCTAGAAATTAACTAAAATTAAGAATAAGGAAGTAAGAAGCATGTACAAGAGAATTTATTTAGAAAGGGAGTCAAGAAAAATAATTGTTAGATACAGAAAGAAGCAAAAGAAGATTAAATCAACTGAGAGAAAGTAGAGGGGAAGATACACCATCATCCTAGTGTGATTTTGGCTATTTACTCATTAGGAGGCACTCATATCCTAAAAACTCTCACTAGACAGATAAATAGCAATGTGCAAATATACACTGCTGCATAAAGTTAAGAGGAAAAAAGACATTACTGAAACATGAATTTCTTTATTGAATAATTTACTTTGTCATCATAAATGTAATGCTATATTGCCTTGCAGTGTAACTACTGGAGAGATGTGTTGGTAAAGCCCAGTCCCGAGAGGGATGGCTGAAGAATGATCAAAAGCTTGGATTACATTTATTATTTTTTTGCTTAGGTTGTTTTTTCATTTTGTTTTGGTTCCTGGAATTTCTTATTAATTTTACAAAGACTGTCATAGACTGTTTTTTGGACTTTCTTCCTGTTAATTTAGTTTATTGGATGAATAAAACTTTTCCACATAAATTATAATAGTAGGAAGTTTGTAAGACCCTAAGTGGTAGACTTTGAAAATATCCATTCCCGTAATGGGTCTGTGGTAAACTCTGACATTTGTTGGTCTTCTAATGAAGAAGTCATTTGGCATTCTTACCCTGTACCGAGAATGTTTCATACAGGTAGTTCTTGACTACCAAGGCTCTGTTTGATGAAGTCAAACTCCTGTGTACTTACTAACCAAGTGTAGAAAGTTCAGTGGAAAAAAAGGCATCCGGGGAAATATTGGACTCCTTCTTTGAGTCTGGTGACCTTCCAGAACTCAGTGTTACACACAACCAATTCTTTCTCCTTGTTGTGTTATTAGTCAGTTCACAAAAAATTGGAAATTTTGTTTACTAATTTTCGTAATTGGTAAGACTTTAATGCTGACTGTACTCTACTTGGGCCAGTTCAAAGAAAATTCATAAGGTCACCATTGGTTCCCACACTCTAGAGAAAAAGTCTAGTTCAGCAAGACTGTTCGTGGTAACTACTCTGTATTTCAGCAAAATGGGATAACCTTTTTTTAGTAATATCGTGATGGCACATGCATCATGATGCAAAGATTTGATCTCAAAGGATAAAATTTAAAAAGCTGTAACTCTGGTCCAAACTGTCACACAATTAGCTTGGTATAAATTAATCATAATTGAGGTCAGACTAAAGCATAGATTATGAACCAGTTTTGCAGTATTTTGTCTCAAATTGGCAGAAATGAAGATAGCTGGCTCACAGAAAAACTGGGATTTAAGCCTAAATGTATTTCCTTACTCTAATCTGCATGCCAGCCCCTTTGCTAACATGGATAATTGACTAACTCCACATGATCTCGTTTTGGTATGCCAATGAGAATACATTATTTTATAGTAAGATACTGGTATGTACACATGAACAAACAAAAGCATTATCTCTGAGTTTCAGAAAAGACAATGATTTTTACTTCAGGTAGAAATGACAGTCTGCTAAAACTCACCATAACCCAAGAGCAAAGCATCCCACAACAGATTGACTGAACAAGTGATCTGCGAGAAACTGATAAAGGCTTTATATTTTTTGTGTGTGAGTGGAGGATCAAATCATGATTACCGTTCTCATGTTTTTGATGCCAATTATTGCTTTTTTGTGTTGGATTGATTTCCAGACATCTACTATTTCATCGTATATGAAAGTGGATTGTAATCAAACACCTCAAAATTCTGGGCAGTTTCAATGAAAATTGCAAGCAGAGCTATCCTATTTGAAGTGACAGAGGAGATTTTATTTCATTCTCAGTTAACCAGAGTACTTGATTGTAAACAAAACACTACAGTAAAAATTAGGGGAGCAAGCTGTAATCATATTAGATACAATAATATTGCACAGTTAGATGTAAAATATATGTTTTAATTTTTCCAAATAAAAGAAAAAATGGTGAGGATTGCTTTTGATAAATGCAGGATATTTGCATATTGTAAAATAAAGTATACTTCTTTGTACGTAATCATATAACAGCATATATTAAAAAGTGTATTTCTTGAGAACAGAGGAAAAAACCTGAACTTATCTGCATGTTTTAATGAAGAGGTAGGGGTGTTCCTATTTTCTTTCAGCATCTGAGGGAGCTACCTTCACAAAGGTCATTCTCTTGTGGGGATTATTTAAAAAATTTTTTTTTACTTCTTGCATATGTGAACAGGAGGATTTAAATGTGTAATGAAGTTTTAAGGTAGGGAATTACGTAAGTGGGTTTGTAATTAAGTATTGTAGGACAGTGCAATAACCATTACAGGTAACATTAAAAAAATGTTTTCACTCTAACCTTCAGTTTTCACTACTAAATTTCTGAAGTCTTTAACTTCTAGGGGAAGTTTTTAGATGCAATCTCCCTACATCCTTGATGTTTACTTTCTGTTTAGCACTTCGTTTTAATTTTGCTATTGTATATGTTTAATTTTACTAGGTTTTAGTTAGTAGAGCTAGAGGGGTAAATCACTGTCTTTAGAGATAGAAAATAATAATGTGGCATTATTAACCTAAGCATGGAAAACTGCTAGTGACAGAAATTGAAATGCATTATATTATTGCAAAGAGAAGCACCTTGGAGTGGTCTGATGAGAACTGGTGTTGACTTGACAGAGTTCTCAGCTATTCAGAGCTGCTTTCCCCATCTGAACATCTGTATTTTTTTACAAGAGTGTTCAGCTTTCTTCCTGCTTTCTTTGCAATTGAAATTTAATTGCTGCTATTTCAGTTAGGATGACATTGGGTTAGCACTGAACATTTTTGAAAGTACTTCACTGTGAGAGTAAGTTATAGAGATACATGCTACATGGGTGTCTGGAGTTATCAGCAGACAGTGCTTTTTGCCTGTTAATGATGTGCTTTTCCTATGTGTTCATGCCAGGATTTGTTAATTCAGTGAAACAAATATTCAGATAACTGGATTTCTTCTCCAAGAACCAGGTGAACCCTTTCAAGACTGGCTCATCACAGGTAAGATTGCTTGAGGGAGAGCAAACAGAATGTGTTTATGCTTTATATCTATTCCAAAGGAAAGCTATAGAGTAGAAATAAGTAGGCCAGGAGCATTACAGTAGAGATTGTAGTGAAGACCAACCCTCCCATATAGTTAGACTATGCAACTGTGTGAGAAAATCTACCAGAACAGAACTTCACTACAACCAATCATTTTAGCAAAAGGTCTGAGGAAGAGTTTGGCGCCATTTTATATTACTCTGGTTTAATAATGGCGTACACTAACTAAATAGCAGGTGACCCTCCTAATGGTTCTCCCTTTCATGCTGCTGGAACCATCAAACCCTGCTAAGAATCTGCATGCATCTTCAGTTAGACCTTACAAAACCAGTAAGCACACTTTGAGGATGTCTTGTCCACTCCCAGCTAGTTTGATCTCTAGAGACCAAAAGGCATAGCAACTAAAATCATGTTCCTTTTATTTGCTTGTGTACAAGAAGTTTTAAGTAAAAGCTGTCAGATCTGAGAACTGTTGTATGAAAATTTGGCAAGCATTTTGCTTGGAGCATTTACTATATCCTGTTTCTTAAGAAAATCAGGCCTTTGTGTATATCTGTTGTGAACTTCAACAGATTATCAACAGAAGTACATCAGTTCTAAGTGATAATGTAGTGTCAACTATTTTCAAAACCAAGAAATTAGGCTTAAATTTCTGTATACTTTTCTTCGTAAAGTAGTATCATGCACCATTTAAAATTGTGTTGCAGTTTTAAGTATGATCTTCAATGATATATCAAATATGTTTGTCTTTGCTTTTCTGTTCCATTTTCAAAACAGCTGACAAGATGTTACAGGTAATTATTTGTGTAACATGGACAAGTAACACTGTTAAAAGGTGATCCTATCTCTCTTCAGCTCTAAAGGATTGTCAAGATACTAGCTGATAGATCAAAGCTGAATTAAAAAAAAATAAAAATTCCTGTGTAATTTATAAACCAGGAAGTTTGGTATTAATCTGCCCTCTGCAAAATGAACCAATCCTAACTTTTGGGAAGATGTCCACATTAAACAGAGAGACACTCTGTGGAAGCCGCAATACAAAGTTATAGCCAACTTGGGTTCAGGCCCAAAAGTTAAAATGTTTTTTATCCAGCTAAAAGGGGGACTTTTTAATAAATTCTGGAACAGTTTCTTGCAATAATCTCCGTATGTACTTTTTATAAATGTAAACATTAGCTGTTGCTATGCCCTGATTTTATTTTAACCTGAACTGTATTTACTATACCTAAGGATAATTCACATGGAGCAAAGAGCCCTAATATTTGTATTTTAGAATAAATATTATGAATATCTCTCTCAGGGGAAGAAAATGTTTAGATAACCTGCCTTTCACACAGAAAAGCTGGCTGCTGAACCTTCAAGCCAACAGTTCTTCCCTGTCTTTCTATCTGAGAGACAGTACTACATATGAAAATTCAGTGCCTCCTGGCCATACTTAAGAAACCGTATTTCTTTGTGAAGGAGGGAGAACGTATGGAAACTGTAAATAAATTATGATTGCCGAAGATCAGAGGAATTTTTACACAAGACCAAAGCAACTTAAGCTCATTCTTTGATGCAAACCTTTAATAATTCAACACAGTGGTAATTTTGGTACTGCTAGCATTCCTAACAATTGAACTGATCTCCAGGTTGTTAGCAGATGATTAAGAATTAAGTTATTAGTAGCTGACCTCTGTAGAAGTCATACAATTCAATGTTTAATTTAAGCAATAGGTATAACTTACTTTCTAAGAGGCCCTGGAAATCTCCACTAAAACACCACAATACTCTTTTGATGACAACACGCTCTTCAATTCTTTAACGAGTATTTCTTGCTCAGATGTCAAGGGCAATCACTCTGAGCTACTCTTATTCAAGTAATTTTGAAACATGATTTAAAGTATGATGCCTTAGTGACATAGCATGTTGGATATCAAAGAGAAGAATTGGCAAATCTTCTGCCTCCTATCCTTTCCAAGAAGAATATCTAGAATAAATACATACTCACCAAAGAAGGCTCATCCCATTGAAAAACATAAAAAATTCAGTCCTATGTTAGTGGGGACTTGCACTCAGAGCCCTGCTTCAAATAAATATAGGTTATGAAACACAGACACTGATTTCTCCTTTGCGGGAAGACTATTTTACTTTTACACTGACTCAGGCTCACAGGCACTGGGAGCTGGACCTATTGGATAGGATCCTTCTCCCACTGTCATGATTATACCTCAGAGGTTTGCAGTGCAGCATCCCAGCCCCCAGCCTCCAGTAGTGCCCATGCCAGCACACAGAGCACAGCTGACCTCTTGCCCATGAATTAGGACCAAGCACATGGAATTTCACAAAACCAGGAGTATGTGCTTTCTAACAGGGTGCAGAGACCAGGGACCATCCTTCATCCTACCCTCTCTCTGCTTCCCTCTTTTAGTGATTTAACTCCATGGTCCTTTCTCTGTGATGGGACTCACCTCAACACCCTTTTTAGGCAATCGTCCTGCTACATGTGTGCCCTGGTCTTCAGACCAGAGAAGGGGTGGCTCACATATCATAATCCAGGAACTCTGTCAGGTCCACGTATGTAAGATTTCTAAAAAATTTGAAATATTCAAGCTTTCACATAGAAACATAACAACAACACTCAAGTCAGAGTCTTATTAAGGCAAAATATTGAACCAGGAAAGTCAGCAAAACTACGATCAGTTTGTGTTAATGTTGTTTATTGTAAATACTCTTCTTTTACTGGGCTTTTTTCTCAACTAACATAAACAATGTAAATCCATTGAAGCCAATGGAGTATTTGATTCCTAACAGCTGAAGTTTTAACCCCATAAAGGCATGCTCTTCCCTTTCAAAATACTTTATTTTATTTACCTAATACATAATAGTCTGCAGTTTTTGAATAATTAGTGTGTAGGCAAATGCCCTTTTAATAACAAGTAAAAGATTCAAATTCAAACGGCTTTGTTTTTAAAAAAAAAAAGAAAAAAAAAGAAAAAAGAAAAAAAAAGAAAAAAGAAAAAAAAAGAAAAAAGAAAAAAAAAAAGAAAGAAGAGAAAGAAAGAAGTAAAGAGAGAAAGCCATCATAAACAGCAGTGAACTGGCAAAACAGTGAACCTCCAGATGTGAATTCGTTTATTTTCAGGCAGGGTCAGTTAACATATTTCTGTTATGGCATGTGCATTCATCTTTTGAACAGGGTGGAAATCCAACATAATGAGCACCTGATCATCCATTACTAATGAGCCAGATATGCCCTGTTATTTAATTTGCTCTTTCATAATTTCATACACTATATATTGCTTAACACTATACCAGTCAGTCTAATAGAGAAAGCTTGTCTTCATCCTTTTCACTCTCCCTGCTAGTAAATGGATTTAGGAAAAGGAATGTAGTCTATTATTCAAAGATGGTCTCTAAGATGGTTCACAACAGGTTAATGAATGATATCTAATACTTATATTAGACCAATCATATTAATAACAGAGAAGAGCACATAAGGGTCATAGTGCTAATTGCATAGGAGGTCCAGCCAGAAAGCATCTTTATCTTAGAATTCAAGACACACTAAGTTTGACTAATCACCCACAGTGTGTTTGCAATTAAAATAACACTGTATTAACCCTGCCAATTTGAGGTATCAATATTTTATGTGTGGCTTGACAGTTCTAAGTTGAACATTTGCAGTGGTTGATATCATGCTCATATAGGAGGCATACAGCGCTTGCTCTGTTTTAGACTGCAACGAAGGATGTTGCACAGGGGAAAATTCAAAGGAGATATTTTTTCCAGAAATTTAATTTTCTTCTGTTGTTTTCAAGAATGGCAATAACATCATCAAAAAGAGGTTTTCTGTAAGTTAAGTTGCTTTATACACCACGACACAAAATCTGGGGTGTTTTACAAATTGTTGAACAAAATCCTATTGAAACCAATGGAAAGATTTCTTTGACTCCTTTAACTCCACCCTGAACTGAAGGAAATGAAGAGTGATACTTCCTTTTAGTATGACCCTGACTGGTTATTGCACAAAGTTGTTCAAAGTAGACACCAGGCATGCTGCATTAACAACAGCTCCATGTGTCAGGCAGATCTTCACCTTGTTTAAATCCTCTTGGGGATCAGAGCATGTATGTTCTGTTAATGATGTGAGCATCTAGTGAAAAATATGAAGCAGTTTAACTTGCAGACTGAGTTCCATTTCCCAAATCTGGTTGTCAAAGAGGAAAATGTTCATCCTTCCTCCATAGCCCGCATCCCCAAGTTCTCCCAGACACTCTGCCTAAATCTCCTGGTTTTCATTTGCATCATTGCTATTATAGTTCTGATAGCTCATCTGTAGCAAACACAGCCACCATTGCCCAAGAATCCACTTAACCTTCATCACTGATGTAGCAATTGATCATTGATGGGCAATCACCAATCATATGAAGTTTAACAAGGGCAAGTGCTGAATTCTGCACATGGGAGGGGGCAACCCTTGTTGTATGTATAGACTAGGGAACAAGTAGCTGGAGAGCAGCACAGCAGGGAGGGACCTGGGGTTCCCGGTTGATGGCAAACTGAATATGAACCAACAGTGTGCCCTGGCAGCCAGGAGGGCCAACTGTGTCCTTGGGTGCATTAAGCACAGCGTGGCCAGCCAGTTGAGGGAGGTGACTGTCCCGCTTTACTCTGCACTGGTGAGTCCTCACCTCGAGTACTGTGTGCAGTTCTGGGCACTGCAATATAAAAAAGACATCAAGCTATTAGAGAGCGTCCAAAGGAGGGCGACAAGGATGGTAAAGGGTCTGGAGGGGATGTCTTATGAGGAGCAGCTGAGGTCATTTCATTTGTTCAGCCTGGAGAAGAGGAGACCTCATTGTAGTCTTTGGCTTCCTCACAAGGGGAAGAGAAGGGGCAGATACTGATCTTTTCACTCTTGTGACCAACGACAAGACTCAGGGAAAAAACATGAAGCTGAATTGGGGAGGTTTAGGTTAGATATCAGGAAAAGTTTTTTAACCTAGAGAGTGGTTGAGCACTGGAACAGGTTCCCCGGGGAAGTGGTCACAGCACCAAATCTGCCTGAGTTCAAGAAACATTTGGACATGCAGATGGTGTGATTCTTCAGGTGTCCTACACAGGGACAGGAGTTGGACTCAAAGATCCTGATAAGTCTCTTCCAACTCAACATATTCTATGATTCTATGATTTCCAACTTAAAAAAATAAAGGGACCCATTCCCCTCCCCCAAACTTTGATAAGTATTGAGGGTACTCCAAATTCCCAAGTCACATGCCCAGAATCATTGTAAAACTTTCTAGATTTTCTTTAAAAGAGGCATTTATCTGAGAGCCAGGTGCTTTTTTGAATTCTGCTAAGCATGTTACAAAACAAAATAAAAACTGCAAGACTCTTGAAAATATCTGTTCACAATGAACCAGCAGCACTAGGTTCTTTGTTAGATCTCAGGTGTTTTATGATATGTTTTTGTGCCAATGGATTTTTATTTTTTATATTATTCTTGTTGGTAGTCTGAACACTTTCAAATGTTTGTCAATTGATGGTGTCTACATAATGGGTACAATCCATATCTGGGTCAGACCTTCCAGTTCAGGTACAATAGCTTAACTCCCTGGAGCAGTGATCTTTTTCATGCCATAGATTTGTAAAGAACTGAAATGATGACAAGTAGACTTAAATACTTTTCCTCAACTTTTGCAAACAGTGTGCTTCTGCTTGGATCTTTTGCAGACAAAATTATATAAAGTTATTTCAAGTTTTGAAGAACATATTGAGAGAGGGCTGTGAGACATAAAACTGGTAATAGATTTTCTTGTTAGGCCGCTACATTCTTGTAAGGCCACTATATTCTTGTATCTTACAGCTATCCTCTTCAGAAATGCCTTACTGAAGATTCCTGCAGTTATAAATATGATCAAGGTTTTTAAAGCACAGACAACACAGCACAACGTTAAATTTTCAGTGAAACGAACAAAGCCAACAAACAAAACAGTAGCTGCCAAGTCATACTGGACAATAAAGGAAGGTCTCAATTAAAATGTGACAGAAACTAATTATTTTATTTTGCATAGAGAAATGGGTTTTTAATGCCCCAAATCCAAACCTTTTCAGAATGAAAATGACTAAGAATCATCAGTTTTAAAAGGACTATGCTCATGTTTGTTTCTTTGTTTATTTTTTAATTCAAACATCTGGAATTAACCAGAAATTGTAGTTCCTTTGACTTCAGGGAAATTTTCAACAAAGGTACCAATTCAATCTTCATGCCTCCGCAATAAATTTCAGACACAGTGTAAAGTCAAGCTCTGCTCAACAAGAGGAAACAATATGCTAGTCATACTGGGTACTGAGACCCCAAAGTGGTCTGAGTAGAAGTTCTGGGAGGGCAGTAAGCATCTCTGATCATGTCATCCACCCTCAGAAACTCAGATTATGACCTCATCTGTGCAACCTGTCTTCATGTCAGACTGGTCTTTGGGTGTTTTGTCAGGCTGGTCTTTGGGTGCTTTACCAAACTGAAAACTCTTGAAATTATTAGTGTCAGAAGGGTGTTAAAATATTTTCACATAGGAAGTTGTAAATTGCACACACACACACACATATATATACAAGTCTATATGTAAGTATCATATACCCAAACAGGCCAAACATGTTCAAAACTCTGTCTCTTTTGTATTAGGAAGGAGGGGAGGGGCAGCATGCTAGGAGTACCTTCGACCTCAAACCTTCCCTTGTCCATCAGTGCTAAACAGGCAAAGTATGAATATCAAAGGTGGATCTGCACCCTGAGAGAAGCGTGCATCTTGAAACTCCTCCCTAAAACAGCTGCAGCCATGCTGTACTTGAAAGCCACAACAGCAACAAAGGATATATTAATCTACTAAGGAAAATGAGCACTTCAAGAAAAACTTGAGAATCAAGGACTTAATGCAGTTATACAGGTAAAATTGACATTGCCTGGTGATGGTTGGGGCTTTTTGTTTCTTTTTTTTGTGAGGCAGGAATATTTTTTTATAAGATGTGGTCTAGTTTGGTTCCCTTTTTCTGATAAACTGATCCCTTTTTTTGCTGAACTGCAAAAACCAAACGTAAATCCAAAGTTTCTTACTGTACTTCAGTCATTGGAGAGTCTACAGGACACAAATTGGATCATTTTAATTTTGATTTCTAGGCGTATATTGTTTCTACTGCCAATCAGATTAGTTTCCTAATATGGATTAGCAATATAAATTGACCATTTTTGCCTTAATGTCTTTTATTCTAATGAATAGTTGCTAAAGTTTGCTAATCATGACACAAAAGATACTAAGTTGCCAAATGAAATGTTAAAAAGCCTCCAAAATTCCATGTGAAGACAAGTAATGCAAGTATTATAGTAATACGTTAGATCTAAAGTCAGTAAGTGAAGGGGAATAGAAGGAAAAATTCTTCTCTTTCTGTGTGTATGTGTGCATTTGTATCTTTGTTTCAGCAGCACCTTCAGCCTGCTGCAGATAGTGGGAGTTTCTTCCCAAGGAATCCCAGACAGTCAGAGGATAGCAGACAGCAAATTGGTAGGTACTGGATAGCAAGAAGAATAAGGTAGGCAGGAGGGACTGGACATGCACATATGCAATCACAATAGTAGAGTACTCAAAACATTTCAAAAAATTCAGGAAGAATTCAGGAAATCTCCTTAAATTACCTTAAATGCATTGAAATATATACATATCAGGAAACATTATTTTTCTAAAAATGCTTATCGGAACATGGAATTATTTCAAATTTCCTTTATTTGTGTTTTTTTTGTTTGTTTGCTTTCTATTTTTTAACTTCAACTTTGTTAATACTGGAAAAAGAGTCCAGGAGGCAGTAGGTCAGTGAGCAGAGGTCTTGTTAACATGTCATTTATTAACATATACTTCATCTACTCAGTCTCTTTAACCACAGTTGTGCACAGAAAAGAGAGCATATGCCAGCCTTGAGCTAAAAATTTCACTGTGTAGTTGTTGATGAGTTGATCGCTCTCTGAAGTGCCTGATGAATTAGGCATAAAGATCCACATGATGAGGAGAGTTCATTAGCATGCGCTCTCTCTCCCACCATCACAAGCCATGCATCTCCAGACTGCAGAATGACTAAGGGGAGAGGGAGGGCAGCCAGCCACCCCTTGCCCCTTCATGGGTGGTGAAGTCAGGGAGCAGAGCTGTGTACCCACTGTGACTTTTGCAGGGTGGCAGACCATGGCGTGCTGCAGACCATTCAAGCCCTTTGTTGGGGAACCCTACATGGAACTGAGTAGCATAAATATAGAGAGGCTCACAGAAAATATTTATCATTAAAAGTTCACTTGTTTTCCTTCAAAGTATTTTTTGAAAATTTATTTAAACTTCTGTGGTCTGGAAACAAATCCATATGTGAATTTGGGTATTTCCTGGTTTCCTCCAGCCAAGAAATACTGCAGTACAAGAACAGGCTTCAGGCTTGCAAATATTGGATGTATGTAGAGTGGAACCTGCAGGACCTCATCCTATGTAATCTCCACCAGTGGTCTTTTGTGGAAGTGACTCATGAAAACTGCATCCTCAGAGACCCTGATTATATTCCTTTCCAAGGAGTATCAGACCAACTAAACAAGAGCTGATACTGTTTTCCGTTGCTGCAGTCCAATGTCCACCCTCCTGGAAAGAGAACGGGTAACACTGGGGGTCTTGTATGCTAGGATAGACTAGAACCAAGCCCTGTGTTGCTCACTTTCTACTCCTGTCTGAAAATGTAAGTTGTCTATAGAATCTACTTTGCAACCTTGTTAGTAGTGTATACACTATTTATACACTGTTTGTTACATTAAAATTTTATTCCTAGTCAGCATGAATAAAAATTTCCCAAAATATCTGGTAAATTACAAGAAAGTAAACTGTATCTGAGCTTCACCTAAAGTATATGAAAGGGAATTTTGGATTTTAAAGTAGGCAAAACAGAGATGCTGAAACAGCAGTCACTTCAAATGCACACACTTTCTTCAGGGAAGGAAAACTCGTAATCATTTGTTTTATTAAGAGAAGTTCATAAAATATAGTTGCCTTTTTAGAACTGAACTGTCCTTCATTGTAAATTATTTACGATACTGTATTCCATGCAAGTGACTTTAGGCTGAATTTTTGTGGGAAAACAGATTGTTCTTTTGCCCTGGTCAGCTTGCAGTTCCAAATGAGAAGCAGGAGGAAGCAAAAATGTTTTTTGAGGTTAAATAAAACATTATGTTTTGATATTTCTTTGGGGTGTTTTCCTTTTAAATAAATACCTTTAAAAATAATATGGAAGGAAACTAAAATTTGGGTCAGTTTGAACTGAAAATTAATATGATTGTTTTGAAAACAGTGAGGAGAAACTTTTCATCTGGAGAGGAGAATCCATTTGCACTATGAGGGGAGAGAGGTCTTATAAGGCAATGATAATCTGAGTATTGCTGTCTCTTGCAACATAAGGTAAAAAAAATGGAAAATTTATAACAATTGTTATTTTTTTTCAAAAGATTCTAAAGGTTAGTTTTAAAAGGTTTGGTACCCAAAAATGTAAATAAGCACTTTGGAGAAATGTTCAGTGTACCTGAGAATTAAGGATAGACACAGAAGTAGCTTGGTATTTCTCAGTAGACACCTATCATCATTTTACATCCTTTTATCTCCTCTTCCCTGTTCCTAAGTGACTTAGAAACCACATTTGCTTTAGAATTTCAGCAAATGCCATACCTATGCCTAACATATAATTAACAGCCCCTCTGAAGAACTAACTAGGACCAAACACCATGTGAAATTTTGAGCTCTAAATGTAAGCAGTTGCTACAATGTGCACCTTCCCCTTCGCTCTCTTCTACTTCAAGAGTAATTTAAGGTCATAGCACTCCTGCTTTCCTCCACACATTCCTGACTTCCTGTGCCTCAGAGAAACTGAAAAATAATCCCACAAAAAAGCCTTTGTGTTTTGCCTAGTTCCATGAGAAGAAAGATGCAATGACATATATGGCCATGAGGAAGTGGCAAGTCAGGAATAGCCTTTTTGGCAGAAGTTGTCTTACATAGGTTACAAAACCTCACTGAGCTATCAGTTGTTGAATTCTGCCTGTATCTTTCTAGACGCTTTGGAAATCTTCCCGAGATTTTAATATAATATACCATCTCAGGTCTTGACTTTGCCCAAAATTAGACATCTAACTATCTCTCGTGCCTTTGAAAATAGTTCCTTTTTATTTTAGCATAAACTTAAAACAAACTCAGTAGAAAACTCTGGAATCCAGGGGTGCTTTTTGTCATGATGACACAGTTTATATGTACTGCATGAGACTCATGTTTCCAAGAGTGATTAGGATGTTCTGAGTTATATCAATCTGTGTTTACATTTGGATATTTTTATTCATGGATTTATTTTAGTATTGTACACTACATTGTAAAACATAATTGGCCTTTTTCCACCCTATTTAAAATCATTCAGTGAATATGTAAACTTAGCAACCGAGGTTTTTAAAAGTTATCTTTTGGATTTGGACTCCATGGGGAATATTCGTGCAGCCTAATGTAGTTGTTCTGAATAACATCCTAGACAGAAGCTTAAAGTAGGCTCAAGTTAGGTGCCTACACTAAACAGAGGGACATAGACATTTCCAGAATATTACTCACACAAACTAAGCTAGGTGCCTGAAAACAGTTCAGATAAACATTTTCTCACCACTTAGCATTGCTGTTCACTTCAGTTCTTCACATTTCTAAGTAAATTTGAAAGAAAATGTGGCAAAAATGTTGTCTTCTTTATTAGGTTTGGAGGAGTAGCAGTGTAGGTCTACCTTACATTTTCCTACCTGTGCTTTTATCTAGGGAAAGTACTGAATTTAGCAGGATTTCACATGTACTTTACTGTGCCTCTGGAATTCAGTCCCTTATGTAAGAATGTTATGGTGTGACAGGGTTTTGGCCAATAACTGGGTGACAGATGCTCTCTGTTATGCCCCCACCAACCTCCCAGAGGAAGATAACACGGGAATAAGGGACAGAGACTGAGGTTGGGGGAAAAAAAAAGGTAGAACAGATTTAATGAAACAGAAAATAATAGCCATAATAATAATAATAATAAAGATTAATTATGTACTAAAATATAAATATATCCAGATATAAGAATGCAAATGCAAGTATGAAACCTGCACTTCCCAGATGGTAATGATGTCCAGACCAGGCGAGTCCCAGGCTGGACTCAAGAGCAGATGGGGGTAACTGGGCCCAGTGTCTCTGGCAACAGTCAGAAAAACCTCAGAGCAGCTACACTCATCCTACTCGAGGAGGCAGGAGAAAGCAACCTGTCACTGTGCATGATGTTCTTCTCCAGCAAAAAGTCAGGCTGTAGGAACACCAGCAGCACAGGGAGGGATTGCAAAGCAGCAAGCCCAGCACAGCAGCCCCAAGAGCCAGCAAAGGGCTCTGAGGAGCCATTTTATAGGGAGCGCCATGGGCAGGAGCTCTGTGATTGGCCTGTTGGGGTCACCTGACCCACCCTCCCCTCCCCACAGGCTCCGCTCCCCCCGCCATGGCCATTGTCCCGGCGTGGGTGGCAGTGGCTGGGGGGGCCTGGCCTGTCTCAGGTCAGTATGGAAAATTTTCAGCCTGATGTTTTCTAATCAGGACATGTGCTGAAGTGGTTTGCTGATATAATGTTCTGGCACAACCTATAGTCAAATGCAGTGGTAGTTTTAGAATCAGAATATTGGCTACGTCACTACTTGGAGAGAATTTGTGGCTGTTGGTAACACTGAAACTGGAAGAGAAAGGGTCCTTCCCAGAGGATTGCTTTCTCTGCTGCCCTTGGGCCACAGAAGTTCACTTGATGAACCCACAGGACTGGTCTGTAGGTTGTAAAAGATATCCTGCTCTCTCTTCCCCAGCCATATGCAAAATATGACAAAACTTATTCAGGGAAGCCCCAAAACTCTTACCAACCAGAAGCCTTAGTCTGTTTTGGTTTTTATTTGTATTACCACCTTAGGATCACATGGGAAAGCTGTGGATGGAGCAGAATGGACTATACTGAATTTTGATCTGAGAACAAAGTAGCATCACTCTTTCAGATCCTCTTTCCTTCACAGAGTTGGTAAGTTGTTGTGCCGAGCTTCACAGCATTTTATAAAGGTTTAAGGTACTTGCCTTCAAAGAAAAAACATTAAGTATAAGCTCTGAACCAAGTTTTTGAAGGAGAATATTTCAAGACAGTCCTCTCAATCTCTTCTATTGACTTTTACAAAGTATTCAAATATTCCTAGAAGAAGAACCTGGAATTCAGGTTTAACCTTCTAGGTAACTTCTCAGAGTGCCAACACAGAGTCATTCTACCTCTTTTTTTTTCGTTGAGCCAAAACAAATTATCTGGCTCACTAAAAATGATACTATTTCTAGGTCTGATCATCAAAATGAAAATTCAGTTATTCATGCAGTCATTTTGAGAAAGGTTCTGTCACACCGTAACAATTTTAAAACAGTAGAATTCATGTGCTGTCTCATTATATGTATGGAAAACATAGGATTTTTCAACTCTTCCAGAAATAACTAGAAGTGTTACCACAAATTCTCTTTCGTGTGAAAATTTTACATTAGTCTGTATCTGAAAAGTCAGAAAGGAAATAGGAAACCAATTACAGGAGAGAACTCAAATAGCATATTAAATCTTGAAAAAAATTTCTTTTTTATTGTGTCTAATACTAGTATGAGAGTGATACCTATATTAAACTAAAGCAGAGTTCATCCATAATTCTGAGCTTAATACAATGATTTCAAAGTACTGCAAAGACTATCTTAAGTATTATTTTGAGCCACCTTCTAAAGCGCAGTCTTAGCAGTAACGTTTCTGTCTGACTCCATAGTCTTAACCAGAGCAGCTGCCTGTTACAATATCTGATAACTACACCCTCAAAACACCCTCAGCAGGCACTTCTTCCCAACAGAACTCACAAGATATTATTATCATAGCATTTTTCCTAGTATTTTCTCTTTCTGACCTTATTGAAAAATAAAGTAGGGCAATATTCTACTTCAATTTGGTATTGTCCAATACCAAAAATCTGTTGTATCTACCACTACAGTGGTGATGCAGTAGCCTTGTGAAAAGCTGTTGTTGAAGAGACACAGTTGGGAATTTTCTTAAGAATGTTTTTCTCAGAATACACTCACTTGTTGAAAGTAAAACTGTTTGATTTTTTTTTCAAGATGGTATGTACCTGTTTTAATAACATAAAGATTTCTGATCAAGGAGAAACAGAAAGAGGCACTGACTCACTCTTCAGCTGGCTCATTTAGGATATTAAATCTGAGTTTGAGGGCAAATCAAAATTTGATGTGCCTTTATTTCACTAAGTATTATAGAACCATTTCAACTTGTATCTATAGAGTTTAATGGAGAACACAGGGAGTCCCTCTGCATGTCTACTGCCATTCTACAGAGTAGCATAGACATAAAAACCTGGAAGCAGTGTGGTTGTGTTAGCCTGCTGCTGGACCCACACAGTTTACCTGTGCTGAGGACTGCAGAAGAGTAGGGAAAAGGTGGGAAATTGCTAAGGAGTCTACAACGTATATTTATGACTCAAGTCTGTTAACCATACCTATAACTTTGATTGAAAGCACAATTTAAGCATGAGAAATGTAGAGTAAAATCCTTAAAGCAGAATATAGTCTTTTATATGTTAACATAAACACACGGTGCCTGTAAACATCACTGATATTGCATCTGCAGTACACAGTGGCTAGTAAGGATGGAAAATAACAAGTGATAACAGGTAACAAGTGGTGTATTCATCTGTGCTGCACAGAACCAAAAAACCTAAAATCACGTCTCAAGATCTAAGCTTGAGGCTGATGCTAAGACATTCTTTGCTTTAGAGGCTATGCTTCCTTTTACTAGAATACAATCTACCACCATCTTCCTTTGAAGACATAGTGATAGACATGCTTAAACCCATCCCCAGGGTAAAAAGTTACAAAACATAAGGAAAGTACTAATATACAATATGTACTGCCAGCTCCCTCCAGAATTAAAGAAACATTACAATGTCCAGTTCCTTCTATCTTTCCTGGCAGGACCACAATCTCTCTAAGTTTTAAAGTACATGGGAGTCAAACCAGATATTTGCTAATTTTGATCAATGTTTATTTGACTGCTGTTTTTGGAGAATAATTGTTTTAGAACTCTGTTAGACAAAACACACACAAATTAAGTGACTTGCTTAAGGACATACAATATATTCATGACACAGCTGGGCAGAGAATCTGAATCATCTGATTTTCAGAACTAATCCATAAGCAATAAATAAATTCTTAACATCTCAGTTCTAAGCAAAGGTTTCGTCTTCTTGTCTCTGGGTGCTTGTAAGAACTGACTCTATATATTGCTAGATTTCTCGAACTTGACTGCTGGGTGTCCTTATTTTAGACAGACACCCAGTAGAATTATTTCCAGCTTGCAAGAGGTTTAAAACCTAAAGAACAGTTGGCAGGATTATTTTTGCATTTGTCATGTCCTTCTACCCAATAGCAGAATAGTATTCTGCTTGCAGGGATGCTAGTTTTCAGTTCAGTGTTATTGTATTTGTCTACTTCTCCATACCTTTCTAGAGAGTCAATTCCCAAGAACATTCCTGGCTTACCAGTTGACTGATTTTTCTCTTTTGTAAAACCCAGCCTTCTTATGCCAGAGAAAACTCTCTGCATGGGCCCTCACAGCCTTCAATTTCCCCCTTCTTTCTCAAAAGCATGCTATTTTCTGAACCTTTAAATGAATCTGTCAAGAAAGTAAGACCTTTAAAATGAAATGAGGAGGTGGGAATGGATGGGACAGGGACTCACCAACAATCAAACAACTAACTCATTTTCTCTGGCTTTTAGCTAGAAGTTGAGACCCTAGCTTTGTTTCTCCCTCATCGGATGCTTCAGCATGAAGCATCCAATAAGTAAATTGCTGGACTTGTTCATGGCATTTCAAAGAGAGCATCATTTGGGCCATACATTAGCAAGCAGGCGAATGATTAATAACAACACACGTGGAAGCAAATGAATGTTTTGCTTGTTGAAAGAGAATGAGAAAGTCAGACAAAGGCCTGGGCTGTATGTCCTTGTCCTCCACAGCAGCAGAAGAAATAATGTTATGAATAGCATTTAACTTGAATTTGTAGCAAACTGCTGCTTTTATCATAAACAATTGCCAGATGGTATACATTATCTTCCTTTTTTCTCCTTTCACAAAAGCAGCATTAATTGCAGAGCAGCCCAGGGCTCCACTCAGCTCATCAGTGTGATAACACTTCATGACCCTGATTAGCCGTCAGTCTACTCAATTAAAAAGATCATTTAGACATTCACCCAATCATTTGCCTATCGAGCCACCTGGGCCTCAACCAGGGGCTCCATTTTTAACATTCTCCTGCCCTCTCTCATCTCGCTGAGCTTTTTTACATATCTCCAAAAGACGTAATTGAATTAAATAAAGCGTCTCAGGGGCAGCTGCAACATCTGCTGTTTGTGGTATGTCAAGCCTTCAGCATTAAAAACAGTTACATATGCTCCAAATTAGCAGGTCGCAGAGATGAAACAGTCGATGATAGTGTTTTTGTGCCAGCGTGAGAAGCAGCTCACAGCTGCGTGCAATTTACAATTAAAGGCTTTATCAGAGCTCAATTGTACTAGTGAATCAAGTGGTGAGAGGTCAGTTAGTGAATTAGACCAATTAGAGCTTGTACAGTTAAATTATCTGTCTTATTACCTACTGATAAACAGCCTTGTCATATCTTTACTCAGATGATGAAGCTTGGAAGTGCTTTATCAGGTGATACTGTACTTTTGTGTGTAATGGAACTCAGTAGCTCAGTAAAGTTAGTCTGATGCAACAAGCATACAGCAGATAACTTCTTCAAATGGAGAAGAAAAAAACCACAAACACCTGCAGTTAAGACCTTTAATCAAAATTGTTAGAACATGAGTTAAGATTACAAATGTTGGCTGTATTTCAAGACGTATTTTTCTGCTTGGTAAAGTCTAAATTCATAAAGATATCTCTTCTTATTTCTAGGGTATTTCAATTACTGCCTGGCTCTCTCTCACTCCCACTCTGAAGGGGGGTGAGAGGCAAAGGACAGAATCTAATAAACTCAAGCTCTGATTTCATACTGTAAAATAATGCAGTAATAATGAACAAAGAAACTCTTGCTTCTTTGTCTCAGGATTTGCACAGTTCTGGAAAGCATCACTTCTAAATCTGGACACAGATGACTAAAGATGAGCAAATTGGACTAAGGTGAGCCACTAAAACCTTTTCAGAAGTGTTATGCATACAAGTGTATCAGTTTATAACTGGGTAGTGTTAAAGATCAGTTATTGCCATGTCATCCTACCATGTGAATGAAAGATGAGCTGCACCAGGTGCTGCAATGCCAAACTCACAGGCACCTGGGCCCAAGAACTAGGAACTTGCTGTCAAGGGCCCTATATGATTTTGGGGGGCTATAGGGTAGTGGGAACTAAGATTAACCAGCATGCCAAAAAATGACTCATCCTTTCATCAAATTCTCTTATAAAGAATTGTTAATGACAGTGTTGCAACTTTTGCCTTTCTTCAGTGCTTAGAGGATCAGAAATCTGAGAAACCTTCCCTTGAAAGAGATGATCTGTGCTTTGTTTTTTGAAAATGAAGTAAGGGTCATACCTTTCTTTTAAAGTCCAATCAAATGTTGATAATATGATTGTGCCATTCTCTCTTTACAGAAAGTCCTAGAAATTAGATCATCTGCTCAAACCTCTTCTCTGCAGAAGGTAAGTATTGATGTGTTAGGCCATAGGAATGTAGTAAAAGCATGCCTTACTGTTTAACCCAGTAGTCAGTGAATCTGGCTTAAAGAAGAAGCACTGAGTCCATTCTCAAAGCTGTATTTCATTTTTTTCACATCACATTTTTTCACATTTTTCACATTGGATAAAAGTCATGAAAATTTCGTACCCTCTGTAAATCAGTGTCCTGAATCATTGTTCTTCTCTTCATTCTTCACAGTAGCACAGCTTCAGGAGGAAGGGTGGTGAACTCCCTTGTAGATGTTTGCCTACAAGGTGAACAAGCTGGCTCACAGGCCATCAGACACTTCAGAGAGACTCAGGATTAAATCTCTCTGAGTAAAGGAGGATGTTTTACTTCAAGGTCTGCAAACGGAGACTGTTCTAAGTAACTCTTTCAGGTTGTGTGAAGCTGGACTGTTCAGTTCAGGGATATCTACCAGACACAAGTCTAAATTGAGATATTAAATCTAGTCAATTACTAAATGGGATTGGGGGTGGGAGTGGGTGTTTTCTTTGTTTTAATTCAGACAGGCGATTCCACCCAAATATTGTGTTGATGCAAACATACAATTTTGGAATGGGCTTTTGGTCATGTTTAGTGCATAGCTTCTGTGTATTCAGGCATACAGATTTTGCAAAATGAGGAACCTAAGTTTCAAATGTGGCTTGAGTTGTCTTATTAAAGATTTTGTTTGAAATAAATTAAGAAGATTGTGATGCTGGCAATGGTGGGAAGGTCCCAACCTGTTTTTGACAGTGAATAATGTTGACTCTTTTTCCGTAAGTTTGGGAATTGCATTTAAAGAAACTCTAATCAGCATGGAAATGGCCCTCTTTGAAACAGCAGATTTAATACTTAAGAATTTTCCTTAAGTGTATCGACCTTATTGCCAAGCTTCAAAGGTTTAAAAAATAGTTGAAAGAAAGAGAAGTTTTTGAACTTGTGGATGAAAAAAGAAAGAAAAATAATGGTTTTAGAGTGTAATGAACAGTTTTCAACACTTTTATCCTTCCAAGTAGTAGAGGGTATTTAGTTTATTCCTCAAGGGGAACAGAGAAACATGGCCAAAGTATTCTCAAAACTGCTGAGATTTGAATAAACAGTGCAGAGTTGTTCAGGACCCTGATCTCTCCTACAGTGCACATGCTTCTGGCAGTGATCAAAATTCTTCATCATTTCCTCCTGTTGCGGTCTTCCAACTTCTTAGTGACATCTGCCCTTGATAAGGCCAAAGTGAAAGTCAAGCCCTAGACATCATAATTTTCTATTTTTATATGTGAGGTTGTACCTGACTACATTTATATTTAAATTATTTTTTGACATGAATGTAAGAAAGAATGGCTCACAGTAAACATCAAAACAGTTAATTAGAGCTCATTTTATTTTGTTTTATTCTTACTTTTGTTGCATGACAATCAATAAATTACTTCGGTTCCATTCTAAAAAGATGTAGAAGTTTCTGTGGCTTTCTAAAAAGTGATTCTGAATTTTAAGTGTCTTTTGCCTTCCAACAGAGTTTAAGTCCCTGTGTACATAGTTCACTATTAAGCATAAAGATGACATTACTTACATAACTCAGTCTTCATTTAAAATAGGGAAAAAACAGGAAAGTTAGTTAGAAACTAAGACATTGCAATAACAAGACCATATTATGTTGACAGACTGATATTTTGAAAATTCTATTATAAGAATAAAATCTGTTTATGGATGATACAAGATCTAAAAAGATACACACTCAGAGTTATCAGTGAATGATAATTACTATTTATTATCCCTTTGTTGAGAAAGCAGGAGCAGTAAGGGTGTTATATCACTTACTGCACTTAACCTCAACTTGGCAAGCCAAGCTCTCCACAGCACAACATAGTAAAGCTGATTGTGGCCTTGAAAACACTATTAGACAAGGCACTGCCAAGATAATAATCTTCTGACATTTAGTTTTTCTCTTTGTTACTAATTGCAGCTTAAATATTTAACAACAAAAGAATTTTGACTACTATTATTTGTTTTCATCCATTTTTTTTCACTTTCTACTTTTTGTACTTACATAATAAAATAGCATGGTTCTATTCAGCTAGTTCATTCAAGATTTTGAGACCATATGAAACTGTAGCTATCTCCAGGCATTCACAAGTAATGTTATGTAATGTACAATCACATCTCAACATTGTGCTTTACATTTATGTGCTGTAGCTTGTGCATCTTCTTTCTATCACTTGTCACACTTAAAGTATCCCAGTGCTCCCTTATCTAACCCTGCAGTAGAGACAGATGTCTCCTGATATCATTGTAAATGAAAAATCCCAACCTATTAATGGCAGGTGCTGCTAGTCTTCCTTATTATACAAAGCTCTGTTCTTCCCAGGCCTGTGAGCCATGGCACATGCCTGTGTACCTGAAAAAGTAAACGGAACTGCTCTCTTCTTCCTGACTGATTCAATTTAGCCGGCATCTGCCATTGCAGCACAGCCTCCCTGCCTGTCCTGTAACAGAGCCACAGGACTAAAACTGATCTGAATTGTCCGTGAGCTGCAGCCGACATGACTTGCTGGCTGGGCTTCTCCGACCTGTGCAAACCAACCACAGCCCTCCTCAAGGGTGCAGTACAGAAACTTGTTTGGTCCAGTTGAACTAAAAAATAACTAGTATATGGTGAATAGTATAAGTGTGTACATCATTAATATAAAAGTTTGAAGAAGTGGAACACAAATGGTGTAGTGGCATTTGCCTCAAGGGAACAAATAAATCACCCACTAGAAGAGTGGTGCTTATATGTTTACAGTAGTCTCAGGTTTTACAAATACTGTGATTTTTTTTAAAAAAAAAATCTCTGCTTACCCATTTCGCAAACTGCACAACCACAGAGATCATTTGAATATTATGTAATAAAAAGTTCAATAAAATAAAATAAGACCCTGAAATAATTTGGTTCTCTATAGTTTCTATAGTTTGGTTTTCTATAGTTTCACTGGCAGCTAAATGAACACTTTACCTGTCCTTGCACAACAGACAGAGTGAACAGAAAGGGACAAGAATCACAGTTGTCCCAAAGTATCTATTCCCAGTGGAGGGTCAGAGACAGTCTCCAAGATTCCTTCCTGTCTTTTGCTTTATTAAACATCTCAAAGCATGGGCAAATCTCACGCCCATGTTGAGTTTATATTATTTTCAAATAATTGTTTCCCTGTCTTTGTACTAATACCTACACGTATGCTGTTTGTATATTTTAGTAGCACAATTTGTGTCAAAGATGAATGAATAGAGGAGTTAGTGAAGGAATGAGGTTGTATAGAAATCCAGAGCAGAATTTCTTGGTAAGCTTTTGGGAATAATTGGCTGGTGGTCAGTTCCAGAGGTCTGGCAGAAATGGTGACTTTCCATTGGAGTGGTTTAGAGGGGAAACTGCAGGAGATAAAAAAGACACCAGAAATAGTAATAGATGTATTTTTGTGTACATGTACATGTATTTACTGACATGTACATATATTTACTGACATGTGCATGCAGCAACATTTCTAAAATACATCATTGGCGTGACAAGCGAAGTAGATACCAAGTACACCAAATGTACTACTCTGAAATAGAAGTGTTGCCTACTTCTGTGGAAGCAGCATAGAGTTTTTCAGTCTTGATGAGGCAGGCAGAAGCATATCAGCTTGGAACTTCCAAATTGACTTTACCATTTATTTTTTTAGTTATCCCTATTCGTCTACTTATTCCATGAAAAAATACAGAGCAAATCACCTACCCATACTAAATCAGTCCCACCAATGCAGTCTGTATTAGTTGAAATAGTTTCACATTGTGTGAAAGTAGGGGAGTTGCTTAAAAATCTTGCAGCTTTACTGTCTTTCTGATTTGTAAACCTCTAAGTAATTTTCAACATTTACACTTCTTTCTTTTTCCCTCATCAGTGCAGAATACAGAAGGTGCATCAGAGGGCGATACAGTTTATTAGAGCAAGTTGTAGGTCCCAGGGTAACTAGATTAATGGGGTAACTTCTCTGACTACTGGATAGATAACTCGGGGAATAACTTACCTATACATTTGTAAAGTGTATTTGAATATACTAAATAAAGTATGGTTATTACTACAAGTCTTTTACACCAACTTGCGACCCTGTCCAGCTATTAAAAATCAAAGAAAAAGACAAATGGGAGAACGAATCAAAAGAGATCTTTGGACTTGCATCTTACATTTTAGATCTGCTGGGCAAACTCAAGTG
>VZRW01004597.1:0-64473 GCA_013398125.1 Aegotheles bennettii | reverse complement strand
TCAAGAAGCATTTGGATGATGCTCTCAGGCACAAGGTGTGACTCTTGGGATGCCCTACACAGGGACAGGAGTTGGACTCAATGGTCCTGGAGGGTCCCTTCCAACTCGGCATGTTCTATGATTCTTGGTGCGTCAGATGATTCAGCAATACTTGAAGCCCTAACTCTCCTTGTATCACACAAACTTCCACCAGGGGTTTGCAGTACATACATAGAATCATACAGTCATGTACGTTGGAAAATACCTCTAAGATCATCAAGTCCAGCTGTTAACCTAGCACTGCTAAGTCCACCACTAATCCATGTCCCTAAGCACCACATCTACATGTGCTTTAAATACCTCCATGGACAGTGACTCAACCTCTTTCTTAGGCAGCCTGTTCCAGTGCCTGACAACTATTTCAGTGAAGAAATTTTTCCTAATATCCAATCTCNCAGTAACATGTCCTCTCAGCCTCCCTTTCTACAGGTTAAACATCCACAGTTTCCTCAGCAACTCCTTGTAAGACTTGTGCTCTAGACCCTTCACCAGCTTCACTGCCCTTCTCTGGACACACTCTCTGGACACCTCAATGTCTTTTTTGAGGTGAGGGGCCCAAAACTCAACACAGTGCTCGAGATGCGGCCTCACCAGTGCCAAGTACAAGGGTACAATCACTTCCCCAGCCCTGCTGGCCACACTATTTCTGATACAAGCCAGAATGCTGTTGGCCACCTGGGCACACTGCTGGCTCATGTTCAGCCAGCTGTCAAACACCACCCCCAGGTCCTTTTCCACCAGATAGGTTTCCAGCCACTCTTCCTCAAGCCTGTAACATTGCATGGGGTTGTTGTGACCCAAGAGCAGGAACCTGACACTTAGTCTTGTTGAATCTCATACAATTCACCTCAGCCCATCAATCCAGCCTGTCCAGATCATTCTGTAGAGACTTCCTACCCTCAAGCAGATTAATGCTCCTTTCCAGCTTGTTGTCATCTGCAAACTTACTGGGGGTGCACTCAATAACCTCATTCAGGATATGAAAGAGAACTGGCCTCAACATTGAGCCTTTTCTGTGGGAAATTTTGGCATTTCTAATTCTGGTTTCAGAAAGCAGAACTTTGACTCTTGGACCAGCTGTGTCATCTTGCTGTCCACTAAAGTAGACAAACCATCATCATAAGAAAAGAAGCACCATGGGAAAAGGAGAGCACTTATCCGTGCAAATCACCTTCCTGTATTCTCATGTGAGTCCATTTGCTGTTAACACAAGGGTCAGACCACATCTCTGCGATCTTCTTTACTTCCTTTTAAAGGCAACCTGATTGGTACAGGCAGCTAAGACCTGAGCAGATGTCTGATACAAGGGGCATTTGGGATCTGTTCATCTGCCACCTTGTCTGAGTGTGAGGGAAGAGACAGATTTTGTCCAGGCCACCTGATAAAAGGCAGACCAGCAGCAGCGACTATCACTGGATGTGCCACCAGCACCATCATAACTGAGGGGAGCCACAGACCACTCTATCACCTCAGCTCTCAGTAGAAGGCAGCATCTAGCTTGTCCAGCTGCGCTACTGACTTTCCCCTGGCTTCCCTAGGGGAAAAGCAGCACCCCTCCTCAAGGCATCCCATAGCTGCTCACACCGAAGTAATGCAACCAGTGTGCTTACCTTGAGAAGGGGCATTTTGGGCAGCAGTCACATCATGGGTGGGGTTACCTCACTGTGGGACACAATGACATCCAGCTATATACTCTTTTCATAGTCTATTTTCTGTAAAAGGCCTTTAGGCTGCTTTACTGCTGCTGTCCATTGCACATCCCAGAGTAGATAAGACAGCTGCCAGCTGGCACTAAGCTGATTTACAGCCAGTGGTGGCCATCTGGGTAGATGAGAAGATCCAGGCTAGTTAGATTTAGTCATAAGATAATTTTGGTGTTTATGACCATATGTCTGTGATGGACATTACTCAGAGGTACAAGCAGTGCCAAAAGGAGAGACAGCAAGACTATTGTGAAGCCCAAAACAATAAAAATAAGTCCAGGTTTGGGGACGGAGATGCACAAATTTCATCTTTGCCTAGACGACACATCAGTACTCTCCTCTCCATGTAGCCCTAGGAGCTGCCCTAACGCTGCTTTCCCTCCCCTCCAGCCTCTCCTCTGTTCACTTACAAACCATGTCAAGCCATGGCTTTACCGCTACAGCACGTTCCCTGCACACAGCTGGGCATACCATGCATAATAATTCAAGGACTACCATTATGCTACCATTAAAGAACTTTTTGTATGCTGATCAGAATGCAATTGGATTAGCTTTCATTGCCTGACCTCATGGCCACACTACCCAGCCACTGGGAAACACTGCTGCATTTTCATCACAATGTTGATGCAACAAGGAATCATTATAACTGTTTTATAGAGGCACAGAGTGATTAAGCCGTTTGCTCAGAGTGATCAGTGGAGTCCACAGCCTAAGCCATAAAACCTAAAATCCCACAACTTGAAAAATACAGAGTCATCGATCATCTGTCTCCTTGATAACTCTGATGCTACATGGGAGAGTTTCCAGGAATGGTCATGTTCCACTGCTTCTCTCTGACCTCAGTAACCATTTCTCAGAGTCACAAATAGCAGAACAAGAGAAGGGAAATATTATAGAACAAGTTTCTCTTTAAGCTTAAGAAAAAACTGCAGACTAATTACAAAATAGAACCTCCCAGGATTATACAAAAACAAATCATGCTATATACATTGAAGTAGAAAGAAAAATAGTTTGAGTACAAAGGAAAAATATTTCAAAAGTACAGCTATGGCCAAGAAATACAAATAAATTTATTTAAAGATATTTATCAGAAATCTTACTAAGAGATTCTGATTCACCCTGGAGATACCTTCTTAGGGGAATTTCCACACTCCTCTAGCTTTTAATAGTAGTTCTGAGCAGGAATTCAAGGAGAGTGAGGCCTTTGAGTGTACTCCTATTGCTTTAAATTCCCCCAACTCTCACTCCCTCCTTGACAGTATATGTCTTCCTGTAAGACATCTCCCAGTTCAAAAGAACAAGATGGCAACTGACTGTATGTCTTTCATGTCGAAAAAGGCAAGTTTAACCACCTAAAGAACACCTAGTTTCCAAACAGAATCTTAAATCTGAAGAAACTATTTTCTACAGAGAAATGCATTAAAAGTGGGCCAGGAGGATTATTTTCTAGATATACAGGATCTAGCTTGAAGACTTCCACTGTTGTACCACATCCAAGGAAAAAAACTTCTCTTCCTCTTGTTCACTTTACAATTAGAAACCATATGAGATGAGGAGTTAGTTACACATGAACCACACAATTTCAAAGTAACTATAATGTAAGTAGAAGGGTTTCAATGCTCGTTTTGTTCCTTATGCTGTATCCAGACACATTTCTCAGATTTTTTTAATCCAAATAATTTTTCCTTCTATTTTTAAGGGGATGACTTTTTGTTTTGTTTCAATATAACTAGCACTTCAGAAACATATTAAAAGCTTGCAACATTTTTAATTATAAAATAGCCACATGAGAAAAAAAGTTATCTTCTGACCATTTATAGAGTCTTTCTGCCATAAAAATCAGTAAATTATTTTGATAGATCTGTCATTTTAAGGTAGTCATTATTGCACTTGGGTTGTATAAGGTGGTATGTTCAGTTAAACACTGTGTTACAGTGAATAGTGTCACTGTGAGGTAGACTTTAATGTTGACAGTTTATCCTGATTGATCTCTAGTGATTCATGGAGATAAGCTCATTGTAACTTCAATAAGGAAACTGTACATCACACGAAGGAACAAAATCCAAAGGAAGACTTAGCTGAAGTGTCAGGAAACATTGCTGTAAGAATACAGAATAACTGCATTACCTTCTTCAGAAAAAAAAAAAAACAAGAAAACAGCAAAGGAAAAGTACTGGTCTCTATCAAAAAAACACTTTTTATGATACTTTCATGGGTTAAGAGGAAAGAAGAAAATTATTAGATAAATATTGCATAAACTATATTTCAAGGCTAAGTAAAAATTTAGGCAAACAGGATAAAGTTTTGTTGCCCCTCTCTCTGCTTATTTCAAGATTTTTCTCTGGGAAGACAACTTTGAACTGTTCATGAAACGAAATCCAGAAACATTTCTTTATGTCTGAATATCCAGAGAACAACAATTTCTGGAAAACATCTTCACAATAGAACAGCCTAGAAAGAACAATGGAAAAGACACCATAATCACTGTTCCTTTAGTGAGGTTTTTTATATTATTCTTGTTTAGGGATGAAAAAATATCTAGGTATGAGATTTATGATGGGAAAGGAATCCCACTTTCCGCACAGTTCCACTGTTCAGGAGGTGGTTCTGCAGTATCTGCAGAAACACATGCCCCAGATGGTGTGACTTACACATCCCCAGTAAGCTTCCTCCTTTTCCTGTGTGAAACAGTTTTCTCTGCACTCTTCTGGCAGACCAAACCATATTATAATCTGCAAACCCTTAATAGTATAGCTGAGAGCCTGCCCCATGGTTTGCAGATTGCTCACTCACCTCATCTTTTGCTTTTCTCTCATTATCCTGTGATTGTTCTGCAGCTGCGCAATATTACACCACCCCAAACACCTTTTGCTGTTTGTCATATACGCGACTCTCACCAGCACTAGCAAGGTAGTTGTTTGTTCAATGATTCTTCAGTACTTGGTTGACATCTTGCACTTTCTTGTAATTTGACATCAGGAATTTCAGTATTTTCCCATCTTCCACATAGAAAACCCATGGGTAAAACCCAGTTGAAAATTGTGCAGTTTCTCTCTCTCTCTTTAAATCAGAATTTACAAATCCTGACAAATGCCACTGCTTACAGTGGATGCCAATGGCCGCCTTTCAGCACTGTTGTATACAGATCTTCCCACTTGAGCCAGAAAAAAACATCACTTATTCCATGTGGGCAACACATCAACTGAAGAATAGTTTCCTTTTCCTCCGCCTGGCTGGCATCTTTCTCACACAGGCACTTCTCTTGTCCATGACACAGACTCATAAGGAAAATCTCATGTTGAGGACACTCACAAATGACGTTGTGCTAAGGTGCAGCTACTTGGACAGTAGTTTGTTTCTTTTCCCATAGGGAGATTAATGTATTCTCATCTTAGTTTCCTTCACTCTCTCCAGAGAATGAGAAGTGTTTGCAGGTCACAGACACATGCATATGCATTTCTCTCCCAATCTCTTTTAAAACAACCATTAGTCTTTTAGTCTTGGATCTTTAATGTAACATTTTCATTTTTCAGGTAAAAGCAGTTTGAGATGCTGTAACTATAGGCCTCAGATGTCCTCAGGAAACTCAAAGTGCTTTAGCTAAGCTGTTCTCAGTTTCAATAATGTGGGTGTTTGAAATTAGCACTTGTCACATTTATCTTATGTTAGAGTGGTTACAAATGCATCACTGAAACCATGACACTTTAACAAGCTGCCAGCATAGATTAGTACTACCTACCTTTTACATGGCATTTTAGCTGTGAATCTCCAAGCACGCTACAGAAGATGGTAAGCAACATGTCATTTTGCAGATAGACATGACTGAGAGACAGTATGGTGAAACAGCCTGCTAGAGGCTGCTCAGGAAAGCAGTTACTGGGCACAAAACTGCAACATCCTGAACAGGGGTGCTCTCTATCTGCCTGCAAACCTTCAGAAACACCTTGCAGCCATGTGTCTGAAGAGCAGGGTTTCCATGCCATGTTATGGATGTCAAGTTCTTGTTGATGCAAAAGAGGAAAGTGAAGGCACAAGGCTTTCTACAGGAATCAATTCCCACAGACTGGCCTTCTCCTAAAGTGTTTTTTACAATTAATTTTTCACCAGGAGTGCTTTTCTGTTGTAGTAGACTCCAGTGCCATATTCTGAGACTCCATTCAAATCCAATTCTACTGCTGAAACCACTAGAAACCATTCTAATTTATACCTGCAAATGAGCAGGTTAGTATATTTCTTGTACTATAATTTTCATTTTGCCAGCCTGACAGATACTGCACACAGAGAAAACAATGAATTTTGGTGTCTTAAGTAATTCTGTCTCTCCCTTGTTATTTACTATATATACACACAAGTGCATGGAAGAAGTGAATAATTCAGTAAATCACACAAACTTCACAGCAGGAGTATGCAGTGTTTCATATTAAGCTCTAGTTGTCAGAGAATTAGTTAAAACATCTACCAATATTTTTATCTGTGCATCGGTAAGTTTATGCATTTGCTGCTGGGTGAAAGGCTTTTTGTTTTGATTTACACATGCAATTTATTTTTTTCAAAACTTTAACAAATTGGCAATAATGCTATCTTTTTTGGCTAAGAAAGGACGTCTCCATATTGTCTAGAGGAAAAGCAGAAAACAACAAAAGATAAAAGTAAGAATGTGATATTTGAAGGCTTTAATGGCACATAAGAGCATACTCAAGCCATCCTACTCAACTTTATGAAAAAAACAAAAGAGAATGGAAAAAAACCAACAGAAAGTATTCACAAGGACAGTGTAGGATTATTTATTCCAGCAATCATGGGAGTTCACAGCCATCTTACTCCCTGAGCTAGTATTTGGAAAACACTTTATTCTATAAACAATTCCTAAAGGCCTCTACATCTTCTTAAGACAGAGGAGGAGGAGGGAAGCGAAATTTCAGTCAGCATCATGACCCATATAAAAGAAATACAGTAAGTAAAATTACTGAAATGATACTCCAGGGATTACTATACTGAATAGATGTTGGATTTTTTCTTAAGAGGACAAAGGTTAAGAAAAAGTGGTTCCAGGCTGATAGGATAACATTCATGCTACTCCTTGAGTTACAAGCTCCATTTTCCTTTTTATGCCCCAAATCCAGGTCTATAGATATGCTCAACTTTTCATTCCTCATTTCTTCTTCATATTCTCAAGGCTGCTCTCATTCTCATCTTTTTTCCTTACCTGTTTCTTCAAATTCTATTAGAGATGGCTAGGAAGAAATTATTTTTCTCAGCTGAACTAAAAGTTGGAAGCATTTTTTCACAGAGAAATGAAAAATTTACTCACCAACTCCAAAGGAAAAAAAAGGGGGAAATTCAAACATAATTACACGCACCTTTTTTTCCAAAAATAGCTTTCTGTGCTTTCTTTTTAAAAAAAAGTTCAGTACATACTTTTCACTGAAGCTTAAGCTTCCAAACAACAAAAAATCCAGGCAGTTCCTACCAATCTCAAAAAGTCTCAATGCATAAAAGACTAAAAAAAGACTAACACAAATCCCACAAAAACGCATGAATCCAACAACTTGCCTTCATGAGAATGTAACCACCTAAACCAGCAAAGCAGCCAACAGTAATCACTCTCCTGTAGTTTCTTCCTTCTGACTGTATAAAGAAACCTAGTCCTTTGCCAAGTGTCCTTTCTTCTCCAACTCTCTCCTCCTTGACTTTCTTTTCCAGAGCTGTTCAGTTCCAGCTCACATCTGTTTAGACAAAGGTTACAGTAGGCTGCAGGGAGTCACACCTGAGGCTCACTGCCTTCAGATATGTAGCTGCGACAAGGTGAGCCTCTTTCTTGTTTAGAATGATTTTCAAGGCTTTACTTATTAGCTGAAATGAGGATGGGTGGCAATGATAAGGGTTACCCATTTATTCAAGGGTTTCCTTTTTTTAAGCCCTTCCTCAACCCTGGTGAAGGGATGCACGTGAGGAAGGAAGCTTTGTACTGCATGCCTATGCTCCCAGCGTAGGCAGCAGTTCAAAGCCAATGAACTTATCAAAGTGGTAGACACTGAATTTCAGTTTTCTGGCCATTTTGGCCTCTGGGAAGGGGTGTTCGGCAGGACTCTGGTCACCTCCACATCCCCTGCTCCTCACCTGCTTTCAGGCAAGCTTTTCCCATTTGCAGAAGAACAGTTTCTAGACACTGGAACTTCCTCCTGTTTTTTCATCTCCTGCATGAAGCAGCAGCAGTCACATGACAACTATGTCAAAAATAACTAAGATTAGGAGGGGTTAAAGTATTTACACAGTCCACACTCTTATCAATGCTGGGAATGCTACGTTTCCAGCTTGTTTTCAGATACCATTTAATACAACCCATCAGGTCATTTTTGCATTGTTTGTAACAATGAAATTTTAATATGTATTTCAATTATTAAAAATGTTGCCTATATTTCATGTGTTATTTAGCCTTGGTTTTGTCAAATGCAGATAAAATCACATACACAATCACTATCATATCCTTGTTCCCAAATTATTACATATTTACTTTCAGTAACAGTTCTTGCCTTCTGCCTTAGGTTATCTTCAATGAGAAGTATGGTTGCAATTACCAAGAGACTTGTGAAAGCAGAGCCATATCCATCCAGCTTTTGAAAAACAAAGCTAAAGCAGTACTGATGCGATTCAGCTTCCCTTCTGGAGGCTGACAGCTGTGTAAGATGCCTTTCAACACAGTGAGAACAAGTATTTCCCCTCCTCACTCGTACTGAGTAACCCAGAGACGTAATTTATGATGGATCCACAAACAAAATGGTCAATGGTTCAGTACAAACCAAACATAAGCAGACACATTTCTAAAACCGTTCGTCATGCTGCTTACACAATCCGTTGATCCATTGAACAAATATATGTTGAAAGATTAGACAGGAGTTGACTGCCATTCAGTAAGATAAATGTAGACTAGACTCATTTTCTGCCTGACTTGACACTTAAGGATTTGTATTAAAGGGAAGGGGGAGGGAATTCCAGCCACCTAGGTCTCTGGAATGAGATTACCCTGCCAAGGACCTCACACAGAGGTCCCTACCAGCCCCCTTTCACATACTGAACCATCTGTTTTCTGAATAAAACTGCTAGGCAAGTGAACTGGTACTCAAGGAGCACTAATTCTCACTATTCAGCTTTATTCTTGGCGTAAGAGAAGAAAGGCAAAAGGATGAAGGTGTATGGGGTACAGTTGTAAGTTGAAAGCGCTAGCTGTGCTGTCATGGTCTTTGTTATACTGTTGTTTCACAAAAAAGTTGCAGGCTATTGGGCCAGAGAGAAAACTGAAGGCCATCAAGTGGAGAAAAACATTAATGTTGCCTAGGGCCATCCCCTGGCATAGAGTAACCTTAGTCTTTACTCGACTACTTCTTAGTGACAGTCCCCCTGAAGGCAGCAGTGTTCCTTGGGTTTTCCCAGGAAAATCCTTCACCAAAAGATATACTGCTTTTTGGAAGTTGGGTCAACAAGATTTTGGTTAGAGTATGATTTGTCAAGATTAGAAGTAGCACCCAGTGGGAAAAGCTTGTTTTATGACTCTGATCCAGGAGACCAGAGCAAATGAATGTTAGGAGGAAGACCTTCCCTTAGTCAAGGAGGATTGGGTCAGAGAATTAGACAAAACTGACATCCACAAGTCCATGGGCCCTGACGGGATGCATCCACAAGTACTGAGAGAGCTGGCAGACATCATAGCTAGGCCTCTCACGATCTCAGGGGGTTGTGCAGCCCTTCAGAGGGATCTCAATAGATCACAGAGATGAGCAGAGAAAAACCTTCTGAAGTTCAACAAAGGCAAATGCAGGGTCCTGCACCCGGGGAGGAACAACCCCATGCACCAGTACAGGCTGGGGGCCAACCTGATGTAAAGCAGTGCTGCAGAGAGGGACTGGGGGGTTCTGGTGGACAACAAACTGTCCATGAGCAAGCAGCATGCCCTTGTGGCCAAGAAGGCCAATGGAATCCTGGAGTGTGTCAGAAAAACCATTGCCAACAGGTTGAGTGAGGTGATCTTGCTCCTCTACTCAGCCCAGGTGAGGCCACATTTGGAATACTGTGTGAAGTTCTGGGCTCCACAGTACAAGAGAGACATGGAGCTCCTAGAGCAGGTCCAATGGAGAGCCACTAAGTTGGTCAAAGGTCTGGAGAATCTCTTATGAATAAAGGCTGAGGAAGCTGGGCTTGTTCAGTCCCAGGAAGAGGCAATTGAGAATGGACCTCATTAAAGTGAATAAGTACCTAAAGGGTGGGTGTCGAGAGGATCCCTTACTGGAGATATTCAAGAACCGTCTGGATGCTCCAGGATGACCCTGTGTGGGCAGGGAGGTTGGACCAGAATGACCCACTGTGGTCCCTTCCAACCTTACCAATTCTGTGATTCTATGTTTCCCATGAAACCTGGGAAACACTGGCAACCACAGCAAAAAGGGCTACTAAAAGTTTAGGTGGCTAGCTGACAAGAGCTCCAACAGGTTTAAACCATCTAAGGCAATTTATCATCATGAAGCATCTCCTCTTCTGACAAAAAAAATCCAACAAAAGANTTTCCCATCGGCTTTTGCAGTGGAGGACTTTTCAGGAGCTTGTATTGGTGGTTGTCGGAGTCAGGTTGTATATATTTGTATATAAATTATTATTTTTTTTTTCCCACCTATTACTCCCCCTCCCTGTTCCATTAAATCTGTTACAGTTTTAATTTCCAACCGTTAAGCCATATTCCTTATTCCCCTTTCATTTCCCGAGGGGGGTGGAGGGGAGTAGCAGAAGTAAACTCTGTCTCTGAGTTGCGGCTTGCCCTGGCCATTCTAAACAGAGACAGAAAAAAATTCTCATGTCTTTCCATAAACTTCCGAAATGCAATCCTTAATGTTTCAGGAAGGTCTGCAACAGAGCTTTGAAGAGACAGTAGATAAAGCTGCTTTGTCAGGCAGAGCTGGCTTTTAGAAACATCACATAGAAAATGTGATAAAATTCCAGGTTCACTAAAGTCAATGGTAGTATATCTGCAAGTTTCAATGTATGCATGTTTTCACAAGCTTACAAAAAACATTTTTCCATCGAGTGTCCAAAGTTTGAATTCCACATGCTTCTGGGAACGTCTTACTGTTATGATTTCAGAAACCTGTATCTTGTCCTCTTAGATCTCCTGGCAGAGATAAGTTCCTCAGCATTTCAGAGCCTTCCATCCCATGACATCTGAAGTGCACTTATAAAGATTTTGGGACAAGTGACAATTTTCTAAGTATCTTGATTCTAACCTCCAACTCTTGCTCCATTTCTCACAGTAAAGATTTTTTCAGAAGCAGGCTGAATATGGGTATCCCCTTGTGCTACAGCACTCTCTTGGACCAAGACTGGCATGTCCCTTTGGGTGTTTCACTACTTCACAAACAAGAACAAATATCTTGCATACATTAGTGCATATTTCCCTTGTGTTATAGAGAAGCTACTCTTTCAAAAAACCTCTTTGTTTTCAGAAAGAAGCACTACAATATTAAGATATGCTTAATCTAGGCCATCTCTCCACCTTTCTCCCAGTTTAATTTACTCTTTCTAAAGCAGATCCTCTGGTCTTTAGCATAGTATGCCTTTCTGTTTGTTGTTTGTTTGTTTCAACTAGTGGAAGCTAGTGGAGTGCTGATTCCTGTTGAACATTTCTGTAATACTGAAAGGAGCACCTCTAAAAATGAGCAAGTCCATTGTACCAGATACAGTAAACATTGTCTAAACATTACTGTGGTTGATTGCATCTCATTGTTTCATGTGCAAACACTAGTTTCTGCATCTAAGTTCAAATTCACTGTAGAAATTGAAGCATTTTAGAAAACAGAGATGTTTTTGTTTAATAATCACCTAATGCATATGATAACAAAACCAAGCATACACACTTTTCTTACACATTTGATATTACTGTGGTACTCGTGCCCCACTCATACTCTGTTCCTCCTTTGATCTGACTCACTGCTGTGGTCCATGAACATGGCAGATGGTTTATGTGGTCCTGGGTACTACCCAGGTGCTTTATTTTCTAGCTGTGTTGGTACCACAACACAATGCAATTCTGCAACAGAAACAGATTAGACTTCAGCCTGTTACCGGGCTGTAAACAGTCTTGAGATTATGTTCTTCTGCATGTCTATTATGATGTGTATGGGGCACTACAGCTTTGCACCTGATATATTCAAAGGCATTCAGTATGAAAAAACAGCAGACAGTGGCCAATAGCCAGAGCCTGAACTGGACTGACAGCCATCTTCAAAGAGGACATGTTATACACCTGCTGAGCTTGTTTTGAGATGGGGAAAGCAACTCTGTTTCCAGCACCAAACAGCTTTTGTTACAATCTGATCTACTTAAATAAGCAAATGGAAACTTCATCCTATGACATTCAATGCACATATATTTATCTGAAGTTTCATCAATTAATAATTAATTCAAATAGGGTAGTTTAGAGGACATGATCAATTTAAATGTCATACCCCTATCCAGAATTACTTCCTTGCAATGATACAAAGATCAGGAAGAAAGAAACATACCACCTAATCCCTTCAAGTCCTTGTCATGCTGCATTAAACACCAGCTGACTTATTTATGTCAGTACTTCTCCCATACATCCAAGGACTAGTTATTCTATTTATTGCAAGCAACTTAGTCAAGAAGGTCTTAAAAGAAATTAAGAAACGGGTACAATACTATTTACATACTGAGAACTGCCCACTGCAGGAGGTCTTCTCATTGTAAATGAACAGAGTTCAGCTCCTTCATCTTTTAGGAGGGATGAAAGCTAGTTTTATTTCAAAAGTGACAAAAAAAGAAAACCTACAAAGTAGAGACACCAAGAACTATCTTTTCCACCCCATTCTTTCCCAAGTTTAAAAATAGACACTGTCCCTTTACAGATGAATCAGTGAATATCCTATTATTGTCCCAGGATATGCTTGTTCTGTTTCATTAGAAATTTGATTTCCTGGTTTCTCAGTAAAGTCACTATCAGGAAAGATCAGTGAACACCTAGTGCTCTTCCATGAGACATTTGGGTTCAAAGCACTGATGGTTTTGAGTTTTCTTGATTTTTTTACATCACTAGTAGTATGTATTAGAGTTTCTTTAGGGATCTAATTCTATCAAAATTAATTTGTATAAAAACACTTTATTTAGGTTCTAAGAATTGCTACAGCTTTAGCCTACTTTGATTAAACAAGTAATTAAGAACACTTGTTCCAAACATAAGGTACTTTTGGCAAATATTTAAAACAAATTAAATAGAAAATTCAAAACAACAAAAACGTATAGGAAGAAATAGTTTGTAAACATGAGCGGACAAAGACATCTACCAAATATAACACCAACTCTTATTCAATAAGTGACCCATCCATGGTAAGAGCAAGGTAGATATATTACAACTACAGCTATTCAAACATCTAGATCAATACCAGCCAAAACCAATGTATTAGCTATATCTAGATACCCTAAGTCAATGATTCACAGGGTTTCACACTGGTTTAATCAAAAAAACAATAACGAAAAGGGAAGAAGGAAAGAAGTAGGGAAGAGTAAGCGAGAGCAAGTGAGAATTGTTGAACAATTTAAATCCTTCTGAAAGAAAATAATCAGGCACTTGAGATTAGTTTGGCAGTCCTAAGCTTTTTAACCTAGCCGCTAAAATTATACTAGAAAAGAAAGCTACAATATGGTCCTAATGAATTCACTGGAGACAGTTTGCATTTTAAAGAAAACAAACTTGACCATCTGGATTAAGTTACAGCAGATTGCTGAGTATTTTTTTTCTTCAGTCCCACGTATATGTCTAGCAACATCATATCTGGCACAGCAGTAACCTGTGATAGGCTCCATGGCTCTTTTGAAAGCCTGCTGGTACCTGCTCCAAACTTCAGAAGTTGAATGGTAATCATTATGATAAACAACAGTCCAGGAAAGCCTCATTTTGTATTTTCTTTTGCTTAAGATAGCCACTGCTATTGCTCTTTCTTTTCTTGATGCCATAACATATACTCAGCAAGTAGCATCTACAGACAGTCAAGCCAGTATATTAGATCAGTTACTGTCTAAAATGAGTATTTTATACCAAGAATAAAATAAGACAAAATGCGTACCTGCCCATAAGACCTTTGTTATCCACGAGCTCCTAGGAGTGCAAAATATGCATAGTTCAGAAGAACTTATTTGAATTCATCACAGTTTCTCCACTCTCCTCAAGATAGATGCACGTTCCAGTTTTTATCCCTACTCAGCTGAAGGGAGAAACAGACAAGCTATTTCTTTTTTATATTAGAATTAACAAACAACAATGTAGAAACCAACAAATTAAAGTACCCAGGCAACACATAAGAAGTGCTGAGTGGGAAAAAAAAAAGGTTCAACAGCTACTGAAGTTGCTCAGATCTTCATTCAGCACCAGGTACTTGCTCTTCACCAAACTCAACAAAACCATGTACAACTTAGAGCCAAATCAGGCTCATCTCTCTAAACACCCTGTAATTTTTCTTCCTGAAACTGGCAGATGCATTTGCCAGCTGCCAAAAGCAGGAATTTTACAAGCAGTACCTTACACTGTACTAAACAAAGACACTGAAGCTTCAAACACACAAACTTTTCAAGGATAAACAGGATAAAAGAAATCCTGTTTGAAATACAGGAAGTTGAGTCTCAAAAGTTTTGCCCAGAGAAGGAATCCCACAGTGTTTTAAAATACCTGATTCAGCAGAAGATAAGCAGCAGCACAAAGAATGTATTTATTATGTCTTGAGAACACAGCACAGGTCACCCCTGCTTTCTGTTTACACTGCAGTGACCCCTGAAACTTCTGGAGCAATATGTTCAGCTGTGTCTACAAGACTCATTGTGCATAACATTTCATCTGGTAAGCTACATTCTATCTGACCCTCAATATTCACACAGTTTTTGATCTATGGTCATTACACTGGAAAAAGAGTTTCTGCCTCTTACAATCGATAACTAGCAAACATAATCTGTGTGTCCCAATGCCACAGTGTCTAGTTAGACAAGAACACAGTGAGGCTTTACAATAGCTGAAGCTACAAGTAGCTGAAAGAAGGAGTAGGTGAAGAGTAACTTTCTTAGGATCTCTGGTCCATCACACTGCATCTGGACACATGCACATACCAGACAGCACCAGTAGAGCTGAGTACTCTCAGGCCTTCTCCAGGAAGTATGCCCAGAGCAAGACGCAAAGATTGCTATCCTTTTGAATCTACATTTTGTATTATTAGCACTAGTCAAGCTCTTTCCAGTGAATACAATGTTCCTGTGACCGCTCAGGTTACACAAAGAGCTTTTAGGACAACTCAGACACAATAAGAGCATGTAACACCTTTCTAGTGCTTCTGCAGTTCAACCAAGAGTAAGTCCTTCTCCATAAAGTCCATGCTGCATTCAAGGGCTGTGCTTGCAGTTAAGGAGAAGCTATCTCAGCTACGGCATGAGAGGGAGTGATTTATATACAGCAGAGATTTAACAGTTCTCAAGGCTGGAAACCACAATAGTATTTTTAAGGTATAAATTCCTTCTTTATATCACAAAAGGAGAAAAAAAACATGACAGGATTTTACAGCCCACTCAAGACTGAATCATCCCCATGGAGGAGTTAAAATTACCATTTATTTTTTCCCAACATAAGGTTGACTTTTCCAGCTCCTCTTAGCCTAGGTGGTTACCACCTTCACTGCTGTCTAATCCCATGCCCGTCTGATTTTCTTTTCTTCTACTCTATTCCATTTGTTTCCCACCACTCATGATGGTAAGTGATATACCTTGCCATCATTAGTGAATGCAAGTTACCACTTGTCCCACTCCAGTAGATGAGAAATATATAATAAAAATTGAGCAAAGAATGAAAGTGGAACAATGAAAAGGAGGAAGACAGTCTTTATTCTCTCAAAGAGTCGTAGGCACGAACAGACCACAGATCATTCTGCTCCATCAAACTCTATCTGTCAGGACAGTACACAGCTCTCTGGACTACATAGCCAAAAGTGAAGCAGCAGCAGTTCTCATTCTGACTGGACAAAAAGAAATACAAAAAAATTGTCATAATGAGATCAGTTAGTCACTGGAATGTGTTGTTCAGAAAACCTGTGGTATTTCCACTCTTGGAGTTACGCAGAACTCAACTGGACAGGTCCTAAGCAACCCAACTTAACTTTGAACCTGACCCTGTCTGAGCAGATGTTGCATAAAATGATTCAGTGACAGACAGGATGCTTGAAAATAAGCTAGCAGGGGGCCAGAAGCCTTTATGATAAACATCCACATAAGGATTATGATCCTTGGTTTTTACTGAAGTGGTCATGAAGGTCACTAGGAAGCAAGAATAAGAGGATATGAAGCTAGAGGCCTACACTAAATAAATAGGGTAGTTTTATGGGACAAAGATGAGAAGTGGCTGAAAAATAGATTTTGTCAAAGGCTGTCATAGATGTATAACTGAGAGCTATGGTGAATGTGCATGTGCCATCCCCTTGGTAAAGCAAATAGACCTACTAGCCTAAGTGAAAAGCTTTTTTTTCAAGTTGGTGGTTGGTCTTGGTTCTTCTTGTTTTTTTCCAATAGATTTCCCACTGAATGCCTGAATAGGTAGTTATGAGACAACCTCCCTCCACCCACAGCAGGAAATCAAGCACATACTGATTGCACAACATGACATTCATTGCAAAGCTAACAGAAATAACAAAACAGCTCCTTCTGCCAGTACAAGACAATAAACGCTGCAGCCTCCTGAGTTGCTGAAATCCAGCTGATTGAGATATAATACCATTTCTAACTAGCTTCATCTAATGAGGTCAGTCCTGTTTTACCAGTTCATGCATACTAGTCCAGCAGCCCAACCCACTCACTTATCACACTGGTTCCTCAGAACCACATGAGAGAAATAGATATTTTGCTTGTGTGCAATCCCAAACTAAACAAAAATCAAGGGGAAAAAAGAAAGAGGACAGTTACAGATGTTAGGCAGGCCTTTCAAATCCTCCCCATCCCCAATTAGACACTCAAAAAGGAAATGCTTCCTTTAAAAAGCTCAAAACTGCAACAGAAAATGACTCTGTGAAAGTAAGATCAAATTAAAGTTCTTCTAGAAGGAAAAACTTGATTGCTGTGGGATACTCATACAATTGCTCAGAGCTGAAGCTGTTCTTATTGTTTAATTTCTGTTTTCTTTCATTTTGCTCTTGTAACATGAATTTCTTCACATCAGCGTATTAGCAAGCTACCTCCCAGGGAGCTGGAGAGACAGTCAATGATTTACTTTCAATTTAATGTCTTGCTTGAGGCATATTTTCAGGCTTTGGATGAAAGCCTGGGAAATTGCTATGATAAGCCTCTGACTTTACAGTAGTGGTGTAGTGGGGGAGACACTGCTACAGCACATACTGTGGAACATTTCAAAGCTACATGGCAGAACACTATTCTGTTTCTGACAGAAGATGATTCTGTCACTATATATGATATTAACAGAACCCACACAAATACAAAACCCATTTTTAAGTATTTCTATAGCATAAGCTGCAGAAAAGCAACAGCGATTTTGAATAATACCAGCAATTTTCTGTATTATTTGATAGTTTGCAAAGATTAGAGAGCAAAGAATTTTCAATAGGATCACCCAAGGGTTTGGTTTTTGGGTTTTTTTGGAGGTAAATGCCATATAATGTTCAGCACTTTGTGACACTGGCCTGTATTAGTTCCAGAACAGGAGCTATTAATATCACATTATAGTTGCCCATGCTACAAAAGGCAGAGGCTTCGCCTGGGCAAATACCTTATCCATTTCCTGCCCTATATCCAAGTTCCAAAGTCTCCAGCATGACTGATCAAGAGTTAATCATCAACATATTTGCAATGGGAATTTTCAGTCTTTTCTAGGTACTGTGTTCCTGAACAGGAACACGAAATTCCTTACAAGTAAGATGTTTTCCTGGAAACAGAGAGGACCTCTGATGGTACCTATATACAGTCTATTTTCATTAGAACCATTCCAGGCAACCTGACTCAAACCACTGAGGTCTCTGCCAAAAGCACATTACACTTTAACCACAGGTTAGTTATGCCCTGGTTGGATAAGATCATTTCTCAGGAACTTATCAAACACCCAGATAAACATTTGCTTAAATATTTGCCCTTCCACTACCTTCTTTCCTGAAGGTACTAAGAAAAATTCAAAACAACCAATAGCATGTTCTGGCTTCGCCGTATTTGGTTCAATAACACAAATTAATTACTCTATCCAGATCTCTTCAATCAAGTATAAAGTCTTGGCTTACCTTTCTGATGTTACATCTTCATTGCTGGTCAAGTGCGCTATTTCTAACATATCTCCATTTCCTCTGTAAATGGAAAAGTCTTCCCTGCTGACAGAAAAATAATGTTCCTTTACAATCCAATTCATAGTCACCTTCTTTTCCAGTAAACAAGCCCCAGACAAAGCAGTTCTTAGCCCTGGCTGGAGAGAGGCAGCCGAGACAGGGTGTGCAGTTCCTTCCCCTCAGGTGCTTCAGATCTGCTGCAAAGCAGCTTTCTGCAGGGAGGCGAGGAAGATGACAAGTCCGCTGTTAATTTAGTGGACAGTCCAGAAGTGGAAGCAGCCACAACAAGCCAAACACTTGCTGCCACCCCACAAACCCCTTTTTCCCAGGTCCTTCACTTGCCCCTACAACACCTTAGGCAAGCCTGGACCCCAAACATCACTTAGTGATGAGGCTGTAAATTATTCATAAATTCATTAGCTCATCTTCACCCACAAGATATTTATTGGTCCCAATTTCCCAATGCCCACACTCTCCTCAACCCTAAATTTCCCACCAGTGACCCTTTTCCTAGGAGGCCCCAATCATCAGTCCTCCTCCCTCAGCTCCCCATCTCTCAGCTCCTTGCCCAGCACCCCAGCAGTCCCAGCCCCTTCCCCAGAAGCACTGGGGCTGGCTTGGCAAGCTGGAGGTTATACTGTACCTCACCACCTTGTTTGCACACCATTGCTCACTGCCCCCCTGCTCACTGTCCCCCTTCCCCTCCCAACATTACTAGCGGTCCACCACAACATGGCACCTGCACCCCTCCAAACCCTTGCTGGCCCTGTTCTTTAGGCCATGCCCTTCACAAGCCTCCCACCTCACAGCCAAGCACTAATGAGAAAAACCTGGTCAGAAGAGAAGTTTTGCTCTTCATCTTCCCACCCTTCCTCCCTATTTCAGCCATCCCTTCACAACATGCCAGCACCAAAAGACTTAAGAAGGGCTGTGGCCATGCTGTATGCCTGCTTAGTGACTTTTTATAAGCAGAAAGCTGAATCTTCATTATAGTATAAAGAAAAGCTTTAGGATATTTCATAGAAGAATAAGCTCTTTGGCTAACCAGATGAAGGACTACTCATTCTGTCTCAGTGTTGGGTTCTTAGAGCAAATGGCAGGGACTAGGTTGCTTTACTGTCAGCTGGAGCACCAGAAATGTATGGTGCAGGAGAAAGGGTATTTTGGTAGAGACCAGGAATGCTCAGATCAATTATTTTAGAAAAATTAAATGCCCAGTGGAAGCCACTGATGGAGAACTTGAAAAAAAATTGTGAACTGTTTCAGTGAATGACACTGAATATGATTCTGGGTACAATGAGCTATTAGCAGTTGAACTATTTTTGCTGGGGCTAGAAAAAATGACACCAGCAAAACATTTGATATTCAACAGGATACTGTAGTAAATTAGAACCATTTTGTAACACTTGGAATACTGGAAAATTGAACAAAGACTGGCAAAAAAAAAAGATGCATTTTCCTAATATGGCAAGTGAGAAGTGTTACACAGGAAGGTGATATTAAAAAAAAATCAAGTCATAATGATTAAAGAACTCAGGTTTTGTTCTTCTAGTATGTTATTGTCTGTATTTATGCAATATGTAAAACATGGCCTGATCAAACTCAGACTGACCAAAGCTTAGATTGACACCGAATTCTCAGAACTAATTACGGAAAAAGAAAGCAAGCACATCTTTAGTGCCCTGTCTTCTGCTGGAGCTCTAAAGCTGTTATAGGATGAAGGGTGCTACTTACACTTTGCACATCTTTTCCAGTTGTTGGCTGAAAACCGTTTTTTTTGAGCTGTTTTTTTTCTCACCAACCCTCTCAAACTATCCAACTACCTAGAGCAGCACTTGGTACACTACAAATTCCTCACAGCCCAGTCTGAATTTTTTTTTTTCTTTCCATAACAAATGAATGATTTGTTACCTCCTGGATCTGTGTAGACTAATGGGCTTGGACTCTTTAAAGCCAGAGTAGGCATGCAGGTTAACACTGTCCACAATCCCATCAGCCAGAAGAAATGAACGTCTGGATACTGTATCACTCAATTTAGTTTGTTTGTTTGTTTGCTGCAGGAGAAGGGAAATTCAGTGATTAGCGGGGGCAGATTTTCTGTCTCCTCTACATCGGGCAGATTTTGTGTGTCCTCTAGATGTTCTTTGCTCATTCCAATATAAGTATTGTACTATACAAAAAAATCCCATGTTTGTTACTAAATGGCAAGGTTTATTTTGAGAACGCAATTAGTATGTAATACCTTGGAAGATGAACAGCTATTGTAAATACAGAATAAAAGCTCAAGCACCATAGCTCTTCTGTTCCTGTATTTGTGTTTCACAAGAAAAGACACACATCACTAGACTGCATAACTGCCATAAAGGGTGCTATAACTAATTTAGAAAGACAATGCCTCAACAAATTAGCATTTCAGATCAACATATGTGTGCATTCATGATCGTAAGAACTCAAAATAGGGGCCCAGAGAGCCCTCTAACAAGAAGCGCTCTTAATCCCCTTCAGCTGTGCTTTGAACTACAAGCAGTACCCGCTTTGTTATGCTGCCCTATGCTCAGCCTCTCTGCCTCAGCTCCATACAGCAGGTCATTTATTTTCTCTAATTACTTGTGTGAGTGTTGGTAAGCCTTGTCAGCTCATTTACATCAGTGGACACTAATACAATAGGAAATGAACACGTTGATTTCACCCAGATCCCTGGGCAGCCACCAGTTACCAACAGATCTCAGTTGAGTTTGAAAACAGCAATGCTCTTGATTGCAAAATGACTTTTTCCCTGCTGCTGCCCCCCCTCCCCCGCCACTCAAATCTGATCAATATATTGATTCACACACACATTTTCCTCAGGAGGCTTTCAACCAACTAAGTACAATTGCAAGCTCAAAGAAAATGTTGGCATTTATTTTTTATGTTGCAAACTAATTTTTTATGTTGCAAACTAATTCCATGTATCCCTTCTCTCAGGACTCATGGAAAAGTTACCTCTATTATTGAAAGGCCCTATAAAACTGTGGTAAAGTACAAGATTAGAAAAGTAGCTCTAGTAGATATGACAGAGGATTGAAACTCACTGCATATCACACCATAAAGAACAGATGGGAATTTGTTTAAACAAGACAGAGGTGAACTTCCCAGCAGCAAGAAATTTAATGCCAAAAATCTATCAGAACTAATGTGTGTTGCACGACTTTTACACTCATCAGTTACAGTATAAATCAACTCCATTTCACTGTAACTGCTCCAAAATCAAACCTTTATTATGGATATACACATAGAATGAAATAGCCAAAAAGTTGTTCCCTCTGACCAAGCAGAGGCAATTGTATTTTTTTTTAAGATTAGCTTCATAAATGATCTTTCAGTTTTGTCACTAAACCTTTGAATTTCATATGTACTAATCTCATTTAAATACATGATGGCTTTTGCCCACCTGTACAAAGAAATTTCTGGACAAGGCTCTAACATCTCGTCTCCCGTCTTCCAATAAGAAGTAGGTGGGGGGCAGCAAAGCCTATCACTAGCATTTAAGCTTCCTGGAGCAGGCTGACTCCAAGCATAGCTAGGATAATAATTTGTACCCTTCTTCAACCACACATAATACAGTCTTTATTCAGCAAATAGCAAAGTTGTTTCACACCATGCCAAAGGTCAGCTTTTGCTGTATTAATAGCTGCTCTGGGAGGATCAGTGTTGTGCTATCCTACATTTTTTCCAGGGCCTGGAGATGCAATTTCCTACAATCTGCAGGCAATTTCCCACCAATTTTCTCAGGGAGCTAATAGGCTGTGACAGGAGATGGAGCTAGCAAGCAGCAGGCGGCTTCAGAAAAGACAAATTGCATCTCTGCCACCTAACTGGGCAACCCAGATAGACAAGTTTATAGCTTTGTAGTGTTATTGGGCCCCATGCTAACAGAAAATCATTCAAGCTGCTATCTGAATTTCATATTCTTTTCCTTCTGAATTTGCTATCCCCATATATCACTTTGTAGCTCTTTTTCTACAAACAACAGTGAAACACAGATGATGTATGATTACTAGTTTAACTGTCTTTTAACTAGACAAGCCTTGCTAAATGCTGTTCACACTCAGAAACAGAGAAATACACAGTCTCACTGTCAAACAGTGATATTTTTGATTATTTTCATACTTGTCAAGGTACAAAGCAGATGCCTACAGAATGGGATTGATTTGTAAGCTAAATTTAAATGAATCACAGTGCAAACTATGGGAACATTTAAAAAAGCCACTACAGTGAACACAACTATTGTGGTAAGAAAGTCCCACAGATCATACATAATACAAAAATGAAAGCATTAAAAAAAGCCAAATATGACCGCAAGTTCTCCGTCTACTCTAGCAGTGCTTGAAACCTAGTAAGTTAAAAAGAACAGTCTATGATCAGTTCAAAACCATCCATACAACCATTTACCTTACAGATTTAAAATTATTTAGTTAGTAGAACTAGTAAAGCTCTAAGAATGTATCACCATACCCACTTTAATAGAAATGAAACTGATTTAAAGCTGCTAACCCTCATCTAAGATATAAAAAAAATTAATGTATTAAAGAAAATCATTCAAAGGCACATAACACTAGCAACTATTGCAAGTTATATCTGTCACTGTACTTCCCCTTACTATTACAGCAACCCAGGGGATAATACTGTAAATACATTCTATTGCAGAACCCTGTATAGGTGTATGTTTTTCTTCAAAATATAGAAGAAAATGTTTCTAAAGACATGGAAATTATTAAAAAACCCCCAACAATATTCATTAAATTATTATAATGAGCAAAATTTGCAAGGTCAGTATTTTCCCTGCCCCCCCAGTAAGAATAAATTAGGTAGAGTAAAAACAATCCCATCTAAATTATTGCTGTCCACTGGGAGACAAAATTAGTACTGAGATATATAAAATTTTACTATAATTCAACCCTAAGGAATTTTTTTAATTACTTAAGTAATGAAAAAATGTAAAATTACAGTGAACAAAGCGGTGAAATATTCTAACATGCATTTTGAAACTCTCACATTTAAACCACTTGTCATTAATATCCCCATTTCATACTTGTGGTTTTTAATAAGTTACAGCTAGATAAAATACTGAAGAACCAGGTAGAATTATAAACAGAGTACCAGAGGTCAATAACTTGCACTGGACAAAGAGGAGTGTCTACATAAACAAATAAAAACGCTATGAAAACCATTCAAAAAACAGAAGTACTTCCTTAAACAGATTCACTGATAAAAACACAAAAAAGCATCAGGACTTGAGAATCTTGAATTTAACAATCAAAAATTAATGATTTCTCTATACAAGTCTATAAACTTCTTGAAGTACACATTAAAAAACTCAATTATATCACAGATCAGTGAATATTTACTCAACTGCTGTCAGAAATACACATCTCATAATTAACAATCAGAAAGACAGAGAAAGGTAGAAGCATTATGTATGTATAACGCATTTAAACATCTCTAGAGGACTAATACATATTCAGGAGGAAACACACAGGAGAACAGTAGTAAACTGGTCCCTGTATGAAAAGGAAACTTATTCCAGGAAGTAAATTTAATGTGGCCACAAAAGTTTAATCACTCCAAAATTTTGTTGCATGCATGGCATGCTAAACAGATACCAAACTGACATTAAGGTCATTTACATACTCAACAGCAGTGTTTGGCTGATTCATCAACAATCAAAAATATTCTGAATTTGCAAACCATCAGATTGTGTATTTATTGGAAAACTAATTAAGAAAATACTCAGGTACAACTGCAAAAAATAACAATAGCTGATTATTTTTTAAGAATAAAGGGAAGTTTCATTGTCTTCCAAAACATCTTGTTACAGCAAACCACAAAGAGTTATTAGCTTATCATAATCACAGCCAATTTTTAAAGTAATGGGGTAATCCACTGCAGATTGCTGTAAGGAAGTGGGACAAACACTGTGAAATGAACAGATGGATTTTATTTTAAACAAATTAGGCTCACTACCAGGGAAGTAACAAGTGATTTCTAAGTTTCCCAGCACTACGGGTTAACTTGCACTTATGACCCCTTCATTGTGCTTGTTAACTATTTTAAACCATTAAAGTTAGTCCTTGAAGGAAAAGCAGCATTTATTATTTGCAGTTACAAGCTATCATCTCCACTTTCTATGCTAATGACAGAGTATACAAAAGGGATAATGATAACACTATGTTTGATTACTTAATCTCCAAACTATGCATTATCTTTGCCTCTCACTCATTTTCAGCAGAAGAGAGATAGAAATAAGGTTCAAGAGATTCTATACCTTTGTACTGTGAACATAGCAAAGACAATCCTTGCCCAGCTCTACACAACAGCAACTGTCTAGTGATCTTGCAGCATCCCTTCTATGAATCAATATAACATTACTGTGGGCAAAATCACATGTGAAATTTTAGGAGAGAAAAGATCTCAAAATTTAAGTTATACCTCAGAAGGCACCACAGACTTTTTCTATGCTGAGTCAGCTACATTGACCAGCAATTCCACAAACAATAAAAGTATGAGTATGGAACAATGATGCTATCTTATCTCTGGGTGCTTGCTTTAGTAAAGGGAATTACTGCAACATACACTGGCTGATATTATCTACACTGCCATTCACTAAAAGATTCAGTCAGATTTTCCTGTAGTCACCAGGAGAATCTCACCAACAGACTTGTTAGCAACAAAATTCTTACTGACACATGAGGCAGAAAGAGCACAGCCTGTTGTTCAGCTTCTAGGAGTGAACCGTGGGACCCGGCAATAAGAAATATAGGTTGGAGCATGGGGGGAGGGACAACACACAACACATACCAAAAAAACACTGCTCAGATTTGAAGATTATAACTGACATTGGTCCCAACACCAACAATTTTTTTGGTATTCATATTCTGGAGAACAGCACTTTAGCTCCAAGGAAACACAAATCCCGCTTTCTCAAGAATTAACATACTGTAGAATACTGTTTCGAGATACAGCATCTGTAAGAACATTCTGCTTTCTGAAAATAATTATTCATTCACTCTTATTTCCCTTTTTGTTTTCTTGTTGGATTCAATTTATGTATTTTTTTTTTACAGTTAAGTAAGAAGAAAAAAATGAAATAAATTAATCTATCTAAAAAAAGAAAAAACAAAACAAAAACAAAACAAACCCACTCACACTCATGTGCTTCAAGTGTTCTCAAACCACAGTTTTCGCTGGTTTAGAAAATGTTTAAGTGAGCATTTGAACTCTCATATAGCTGAACAGAAATTCTGAGCAAACTTCCCAGAAATGTCAGTAAGCTAGACCCACAGTGCAGATTTTTAAAGCATCCAGTTCCTACATGTCTGGTTTCCCTAGCAAAATATACCACGTCGCACTAAGCACTTAAGCTGCAATGGGACATCTGGGAGCATGTTGCTGAAAATGGGATTATCAAGTGCTGGAAAGCTGATCTTGAGCTACAAAAATATTAGGTAATGGGAAATGTTGAGAACTGGCTGTGATTTAACGCTCAGAATTCCTTTTAGGATTAGATGACTACTTATGGATGTCAAAGAAATGCCCACTTCCAGCTCCAATACACAGCTCAGGTGTCCTTGAATTACTACGTAGAAATAGCTGAACAACTTTACAGAGAAATAGAATTCAGTGAAATTGCATATTGGAATCTCATTCCAGGTAAATTTTGTAGATTATGTTAGACTACCACTAAAATGTGTATGTTCCCATTCTCCCTCGTCCCTCCACGTATTCCCTGCCATGAACTCTTTCTTTCATTCTGGTATTCATCAGGTCCTTCTCTGTGCCACTTCACCTTTCCCATTCCATAATGAAATACCTCTCTCTGGCAGACACCATGACTCAGGTCTTGTATAGACCTACATTCTCACACTCTTCCTATGCACTTGAGCCAGCCCTGCTTCTCCAGTGAAGTGGTTTAAAGGGGTAATCCACATTGACTCAAAATTACACCAACATACTAGAAAATATGAAGGACTACTCTAACTAGATTACATGACCCCACAGGCTCATAAGAGGGGCAGTCTTTTCACAAAAAAAAACAAACAAAAAACCCCAAAAGCAACAAAACAAAAAAAAACCCCATACCAGAAAAAACAAATTTGACAATCTGGGTTTAAGTTACTTAACTTAGATACTTCTGAAAATTCTACCTGCATAATCAATACAAAGATATGACACAAAAATTATGGTCAATTGTTTATACAAAAACGTATGACTAAATGGTAGATTCTATTTTGATGTTTATGTTAAAAATAACAATATTAACATTCTATGAACATACTCATTAGGTGCTCCCTCTTCCCTTTAAAAGAACAAAAGCTTTTGAAACACCAAATGAGTTTAAAAGAATTAATACGGATGTAAATTCTCTCAAGGACCAGCGGCATGTGGGCTGATGTGAGGAACTATCTTTGCTGAGAACTATTATCAAAAAGGGGTACTCTGACATACTGACAAATGCATTGTGTGGAATAATATCATGATTTTCTGCACAACTGATTTATAAAAGGTTATGCCTAGTGCACATAAACAAAATATACATATTAGAGCTGGCAAAGGATTTTGTTCAGTTGAACTGATTTTACCACAAATATTCTCTTCATCAGTTATTGTTTTACTGACATCCAGTATGTCATTTGTAAGGACACCCTGTTTCTATTTGGCACTAGTGTTTGCCAGAGTAGCATGCAGACATCTCTGAATACCGAGGGCCACCCAGTAAACAAAGACTGTCACAGAAAGGGACTAATCAAAGGATTTTTTTAGGATTGTAATTAAACTGACAAAAAATATTAATTACCTACACCACAGTTGCTGCTGCACCTCATTTTTATGTGCTTTTCCTAGTGCCTATTCTGTTACTGTTGGTCTGGGTTGGTCTGTTTCTTCATTCAATATGCAGTTATGTCCACCCACTACTTTACACATGGCTATATGAACTCACAGAACTTTTAAGTTCTAGAAGTTTGAAGTTCTACAATTTTTAAGTATTGTAGGTAATAGCATAGACAAACATGCCAAGATTTCAACAAACATATCTCTTCATTAAAAATTACATCTGCTGGTGGAATAGGCTTTACTGTTTGACAAATAGGAAAAAAAAAAAAAGGTTAATAAACTCTAAGTGAAACCTGAAACAAAAAATTGAGAGGGCTATTATATGATGCATCCCCAAGTTTTCAGACCCAAGGCTTAAAGTAGATCTGGTTGGGGAAAAAACCCCACAAACTACTTTCTTAATTACAACCAAGAAACATGTGATACAAATATGATTAAATTAATTCACATGCATAAATAATATCCAATTCCACAACTGCTCTAACTCACTGTGCATTCTAGAAGCTAACAAGACAAGGCATTTCATTATTTTACTGACACTATGATTTGAACCTCCTGACTGCCAAGAATTTGGTCTTACTAACAACCAATATGTCACAACTTATAGCAGATCCATTATATACATGTGTGTATTTTTTTTTTTTTTAGTTACAAGAATGTGTTAGAATATTTGCATTCTTGGTTCCTCTGATATAAACTTTTAAGAAAAGCAAAAGAACACATATGAAGTAAAAGCCAAGTTGACAGCATTTTGGAAGAAATCCAAATATTCCTAACTACAGCAAATTTGCCAGTGCCGCTAAACAAGCCAATGATCATTGACAGAATCAGCTGTTAGGAAAAATTTTCAATATGAAAACAGGGTCAGCATAAAAATCAAGTAACCTAATACATACTCTTTTTTTAAACTTCCCCTTATTTAAATGGCATAGCACTTCACATTATTTCAATGTGGCAAATATAATTATTTCTTTGAAAAACCTGTTTATTCTACTTTTTGCCTCACCATGTGCGGAAGGAACATGACCATCACACCTAAGCTGGTCTGTCATCTTCATACAGATAGACATATTCACCACACAGAAATAGACAGAGATATAGGTACTTTCAGATAAACCACTAATTTTAAATGTCTGGGAAACCAGATTATCCTGAATGGTTAACATTTTACATTCCAAATGCAAAATTAATAAATTAAGGCTATTACAATTCTCGATGCTATAAAATGGTTTCAGTAGAATGGTCATGTAAATTGAAAATTGATGTCCCTTCAGACTGGAAATTGAGAGAAAATTTGCTCCCAGATGAGAAATTCCCTATCTAGCCAATGCATCTGTCAATCAAACTTGTTTCTTCCTAGTTATGTGTCTTTGAAAGAACAGGGATATAAGTCATTGTCAAATGTTAGCAAAATGAGAAAGCAGCTCCTCACAGATGAGTCTTAACCTGACTGCCAGTTTGTGTAATCTGAGTTATTTGTTCAAAGATATCCTTATGTTCATCTGTACTCTCCATTAGCAACAGGAATTCTAATTAAATTACAGAATGTAGAAAATGTATGGCCCTCACTGGTGCTATGGCTAGGTTTGTCTAGCACACAGTGGTAGAACTTGCTAATCTGAAAAAACATAGTTAGAATAAAATGTACACATTCTCTCCTCATCCACTTCTTTTGAAAACATCAAGAAAACATGATTTCAAGGTGCATAGCTTTGGTAACTGGCTGCTTAGCATGGCTCTTCACAGATGTCACACACTGATGCTATGGTGGAAAGGACTTAAGGATTGCTCAGTATGAATACATAGAGCCTATAAGCCTGCATAACACAAGACACTCAGAAAAATGAATTGTAATTAATTTGTACAGTGTATTAGCTAAAAATCAAAATATTCTTTTGTCAATATTCTCACAAAAAAATAAGATGCAAGTTTAACTTAGTTTAGGTTAATTCACTTCACTTGCAGCCCCGCAAGTACTCAACATTGTTCAAGTGTTCCCCTGTAAAACTCACACTTTCGGTAACTGAATCAAATTTACCTGAGTATCTAAGTATAGACAAGACATTAAAAAGGAAATGGTCATTAACTACCACTTCTCTGTAAAAATACGAAGAATGCAACGTATCTAGATTTGTTTAATTATAGACACCCTCAGTTAATGGATAAAGGCTCTGATGTACTTAGTTGAAATGTAGTCTCACATGAATTCTGTTCAGCTGGGGGAAAAAGGGGAGGGAAGTCACCTCTTCTAGAGAAATAATCAAATGATCAGGCACATATTACTGTATCTACCAAAGAACACATATATAGGACATCAGAATAAACTTAAAATAAACTGCACAACTTCATGAAATGTCCAATTTTTATATTTACACTATAATTAGTACAAAATTGCCTTTTAAACTTCCTGTAGCACAAGACAGTATCTATTGGACTTGATAGCCTAATATGTCAACTACTTTGAAGTATGATAAAGGAATCTAGGAAGAGTTATAAAGGATAAGACACAATTTTCAAACTATACATATTGTTTGCTTTTGCTTCTAAAAAGGTACTTATATCCCCAANGACTGGTTGTTGGTACTAAAGCCTTTACTGTAATAAACTAAATATATTTACAATTTATACAAATGTTTGACCTTCAACAAAAATACAAAAACATATCACAAGATGCAAAACCAGGAAACAAAGTTCATCTGAGACACCACTGCTCTACACAGGACAGAATGTAACTTGAACTGCAAGGAACAGAAAGGTATTTATCCCCCATATTCAGGCAATGAGAACAATTTGAATGAGGTCACAAAGAAAGAAAAAAATTAAAAGCTCCAACATTCTTCAATAGACTCGGCTTTTAAAAACTGTGTCAAAAACCTAGGCTACATCTGTCCATCTTGCCTCTGTGTTCCATTTGGTCCACGTAGCCAATATTTAGTTGCTGGATGTTGCCTTCTATTTTGAAAAATCGGAGTAGTTTCTGGGACCTCAATACTTTTGTTCCTTTTTAAAAGGCTAAACCTTTCTACTTCTGCAATTAAGAACAATTTTGGCCCAGTTCAACTTCTAAAAGTTATATCCCCATCATAGTTTTCAGTAGATAACTTCATAGACTGTAGCCTTTTTGTCTCCAGAGCCAGTGACTATGTACTTATCATCCACAGAGATGTCACAGCTAAGCACTGATGAAGATTCTTTGGACTAGAAGAAAAATAGAAATATATTACATCATTTAAAAAGTCTGTTACCCTCATCTTAGCAACCCATTTTGGGTAGATCGCATAGGTGAAGATATCCGAGTCCACTCTAGAGACTCTGAATATTCTTTTTTCTTTATAGGCATCATCATCCTCACCTGGAAGATACTGGCTCCATAAGGAGTCCTCCATGCATTAAGAAGGTTATCTTTCCCAGTACTCACAAACCATTTACCTGGAATATAAAACAGAAGGACTATGAAAACATGACACAGACATATGACAGATTTTGGATTTTCAGCTCACATCTATGAAATCTGTTAACTAATTACCATTATAAAAGTTCTCACCACTAATCAACATAGTACTTTTGCTTACAATCAATATGGACACCTATGCTTTTGCAGTATGTTACATACTAGGAAATCCCTAGACTTTGCAAATAGAAATAGCTTTTTACACACAAATCAAGCCTCACAGTAGCCTTTAGACAAATGGATGGTTGTTTGTAGATAAATATGTTTGAATTCATAAAGCAGAGGTATTTATTTATAACTTAAGAAACTGATAAACAGATTAAAATATAAAATAAATAAATACATAATAATTAATCATTAAAGGATGAATTAGAGCTCTGATCTCCATTTCTATGTTCAGAGTAACTTACCACAGTAGGCAAACTTGAGTGACAATACACAACTCTCATGAAGGTGCAGCTGATATTTGTCTGGCTTATTTACATGTAGCACTTCTACATTGCTGCTCTCCATTCCCACAGCTAGCCATTCACCAGTAGGACAATAACCAAGGGAAAATATCTGAAAATTAAACCACATTTACACTTTTTTTCCCCTACAGATATACCTTGTATATTTTTTCTACAGTGGTTAAATTAATTGAGAGAGGGAGAGAGAAGGGTCAAATAAAATTCACACAGTACAACAGCAGGACTGCTGTTCAAAATTCTAGTGACTAAACAACCCCTGTTTATACCTATTAACTTAGAAAAATAGGAAGAGAGAGTAGTGTCAGGCTTCCATCTCATTCTGCAAGCTAAACATACAAAAGCTCCAAAATATTGTGTTGTGAGCAGCCTAAAGGAAGAGAAGGAACAATCTGCCAGTGTCACTGGGCTCAATCTTAGCTTTCATCCTAAAATGTTTCACTCACACTGCACTCCCTCCAAACAGTAGGAAAATCCAGTTACCTGTGATGTGAAGTCATGCTGTTGTAGCTGTCTCCCCTCTCTCAAGTCCCAGGATCTGACAGTGTTATCCAAACCTCCTGTCCAGAGCTTGGTGCCATCATTAGAAATGTCAATACAGCTGGCTCCATCTGTGTGGCCCTGGAATTGCCTGATAAAACAAGCCAGATTGAATAATGATTTCCTGCCAGAGCTCAAGGTAAACACTGTTGTGGTGTTAGTTTTGGACTCTGTATGTGTGTGTCATCTCTTCCGTGTCTGCTGATGGGCAAAAATCAGTCCCTCCCTCTTACTGATCATGAAACACAACAGTATTACAAAAACATTTTCCAGGTGCTAGAGAAATTAATTGTATCATGGTTAGCAGAACAAAGTAAAATGTTTCCTGTAAGGTTTTGAAAAGCAAAAAATAAAAGCTTGTGAGAACATTAAAATACAGTAACTATAGTTAAAAGCACTAAGGACAATTCAAGATTAAAACAAGTGCTGAAGGAACAAACTCCACTTTCAGAAAACAGCTTTTGTATTTTTCTTTGGATGCAAGTCAAGATGATAAATAATAAGCAGAGATATTAATAGAAAGCGAACTCTGGACAGACATCCAGATAGCTAAAACAGGTATTGCTAAGTCAGCAAAGTTGCTTTATCTGTGGCAGGAGATCACAAAAATCTAAGTGGTGCAGTTTGTTTTAAAATCTTCTCATTAGTAATTCAGCTTTCAGAAACCAGAAGGTCATCTCAAGTCTTCCTTAATCCTTTGGCAAAAGCCTTCTGAGGCTCCTGCATTTTTCATCAGCAATTAGCTTTAGAAAAGTCCTATGGCTCAATGTGAAAGGTGGAGGGTGGGGGGGAGGAGGGAGAGAGGAAGGCAACTAGCTTAGGAATGAATGTATGAATCACTAAAAGCTGCCACAGAAAGGTCATGCGGCAAATTTTGTTTTGTAGCTCTAGTCTCAAAATTGCAAGTGTTATCAATTAGCAAGATCAGCCAGTGAGTGGTGGGAACATTTACGGCAAGCATTCGAAAAGGCAGGACAGACATTAAACATGCACAGGGCAAACTGAAGATTTGATGTGACTTTATGTAATCTTTGTTCACCTAAAAGTTCCACAGAAAGTAAAATTTGCATGAACATTAATATGGCTTAATTTTAGGCTAATTATTGATACATAGGAAATTTAAATGAAACATAGCAGACTAAGCAGATTCTTCAATGTTTATGTTCAGAATCTCTAAAAATTGGCCTTTGCCAATTTAGGCTGCTTATAGAAACCTGCAGCCAAATCCCAAGTAACTGAAACCAACAGGAACTTTCATACTGACTGCAGTAGGTTATGGACTTACCTTTAGGCCCTGACAAGGTCCAAGACTAGGCTAAAGCTACTAAAACTAGCTTCTGCCCAACTTGTGTACAAACTGCATTCTGTGGATAATAAATACTATTTACTTTGCTGTCACAAACAGGAACATAACTATTTATGTAGCTGTCCGAAGAGGAACTTCAATTAATGTTTTCTGTAAACAAGTAATGACTCACCTGACCAATGTCTGATTGTGCAGATCCCACACTGCGATGTTCCCATCACTGCAGCAGGAGAAGCACACCTTGGAATCAGGGCTGATAGCCAGAGCATAGCAGGCAGGGGCTGAGGATGTCAGCTCTGCTTTTATACGAGGAGTCGGTGCTGCCAGGTCCCATATGGATAATGTGCTGGCTTCCCCACCAACAATCAGGGTGCATCCATCAGGCAGCAATTTACAAGAGCGGATGTAGTTATCTCTGTTCTGTACAACAAAAATCACCTCAGTTATGCTAATACATGCCTACCAATAATGACCACTAATATGATTCTGACTGCATCCCACTTCTAAACTGTATGCTATTTTTTCCAATACCAAAGTACAGAAGAGGAAACTGCAGATCCTGGAGGGTTTCAAATGCCAACTTCTCATCACTAACCAGAGACTGCAGCCACATAAATTAAACTGCAGACTCCTGTTGCTACAGGCTACTATTTTAATCCTGATGAATGGCAAGTCTTCCATCTCATTACACAAAAGCAGAGCCAAAGTAAGCTTGCATTTCTGCAAGTGTACTCCATCAGCTAAGGTCACCAACAATAGAAATATTAAAGTAAATGACCTTTCATTTGGCATCTAGGGAAACCAATGTGAAAATGCAGTTCAAGTCTCATAACTTTCAGATTTTGGAGTTTTCTTTCCAATATTAGTTTGTATTCACCATTTTAAAGTTAAAATATTAAGTATTCCCATACTGGTCCTGGATTTATGTGGGTCCTTTGCTGCTCAACATGATTCTCACTGTACTTATGTTATTAGTTCCATATTTGTGATACTATTGCTGATTGAGAGGTACTACAGGAGATTTAGAAGTGGAAAACATTTCAACTTTCACTTGTTACAAGCTTGACTTCTTAAGTGTACAGGATGTCCATTTTTTCCTAACAGCTGCCAAATTAACATGGTAACAGTTGTTTAGGAAATTGAGGGTTAAGATCTGTAACTCAAAATATACAAGAAAACACTGCAAGAAGTAGTCAACAGCATTCCTACTACTACTTTTTTTATTATTCACAACAAAGGAACAGTAAGTAGTTGGCTTAGTTAGTCAGCCATTACTGCTCCATTACTAAAACGAAGGCAGCTAGGGCTGTGCATCTAGATGTATAATTACCACAGAACAGAATAAATATTCAACTATCCTTTTACCACTAGACAGCTAACATAAAGGTAGCAGTAAATAAAGGGTAAAAGCTAAAATCACCAAAACAAAAACCCCACCATATCTAATTGGATCAATGTTGAAGCTAGAATTATTTTAATTCAGAATATATATTACTGTGCTTTACATTACCTCTTCTCAGGTAACATTTCACATATGCCTATGCTGCTTCTTGTATGAGAAGCAACTTTTATTAAGTCAGATTTTCCGAGTTAGTTTTTCAGCTATCTATAGTACCACACTCAGCCAGTCCCTTTTGTATCCTACAGATGTGAAACAACCAAAATGGGTAACTTGTGGATCACCAACAAAAGCATAGTGAGACTTAAAGTGACCTTGGTACCTTGTCACATTATTTCACCATGTGTTTGCTACCCTCTTAAAAAAAGCAAGGTTGTCATTTCTGGTATAAATGAAACACCCAGGAAGATTCTGTGCAGCCTTGCATAAGCCAAGCTACATTCCTTTTGAACTCATGCACAAAAACCATCAGCATGACTAGAAAACAAAAAAAAAAGAAAAAAAATCAAGCGCAGTCTTGACTCAGAAATCTTATCTAATATGTTATTTGATCTTTAGTGACGATATTTATCCCTAAATAAACCAGCACTCTTCTCCATAACTCCACCTGTTATGTGTTAAAAAAAAGACAGCTAAATACATAAAGCAGGAAACAGAACTGCCTGCTATTTCCTTGTAATATGAACAAAATCCAGACAAGGAAAGCTATTTCCTTATTGAGTCTCCAAGGAAAAGCTAACCTTCTGCACAAGTTCCTGTTCACCTACCAGGCAGTCCAGCTGAGAGACAGGGCTCTTGTTGCCAGGGTGGCTGATGTCCCAGACTTTGACACACCCCTTCCCACCTGTGTACACATGTCTCGTGGGGTTGCTGATGGTAACTGCACACACAACTTCCCCGTGGTTCAGAGTGTTGATCTGACGGGCATGGCGAGGGATTCCTGGACCAATGAGGGCATCAGGGGGGAAAGGAACCGGCTGCATCTGACCATCTGCAGTAACGTGAAAGGAGTAGGCTCTTTCAGGGAAGGGAAAGAAGCAAGAAGACAAAAAACAATAATAAAAAAATCAGCTAGTTACAGCGCTGTAACACAAGAAAAACACATGATTTCTTTGCCAGTATTTTTCTCATGAAAATCGTAGCCATAGTGCCAAGTAGTACAGGCTCACAAAACTTCCTCTGAAGACAAGGATTCACAATAGATATTTTCAGCTTGCCCCATCTAAAGTACTTGTGCAGTGGGGAAGCATGTTAAATTCTATCCTTGACTCTACGGTCATGGCTGCTATCTCTCAGCCACCTGAATATTCAAAAGATCATTCAGCCCCTGGTCTCTAGCCAGCAGTTCCAAGTCTCAGCACCACAAGTCCTGCAGCAGCAATCCCTTACCAGGCATTACTCATTCAGCCTTCTTCCATGAGGCTTGCACCCGTTGCCTTACAGTAGCACTAGCCAAAGTTCAACTTTTGCTCTATTTCTGCACCTCATCTTTAACATCAGCACCAGCTGTTCCTACATGCCTCTCTCTCTAGCTGGTAACCAGTGCTTCAAACAGAAAATAGAAACATTCAGAGTGATTGCACACACCTTTCATCAGAAAACTGATACCATCTTCTCATAACTACGTTTTCTTGAATGAGTGTTTTGGAAAAGCTGAAAGGTTCAGTTTCCCAGGTAGTTTTGGCACTTCCGTAACACTTTTTATTCATAGTCAGTGCATGATTTGAAGTACATGGCAACTGAGGGCTGACAAAGTGAATCCCGGCATTGAAAAAAAGCACTCCTCCTTGGGGAAAGTACGCAAAATTATTTCTCCACATTCACTGCAATGTTTAAAGCCAGCTCTACTCAAGGACCGGGGCACAAATAGCAGCTAAAAAAGGTTTCCAGTGCAGGGGTTTTTCTTTCTTCATTTGATTTAAATAATAATGAAATTATTCCTTCTGCAATAATGAATTACTGCAATTACTTCTGTAATAATGAAATTATTACTTCTGCAAAAGGCTGCTTTTTGTTATACTGGTGAGGTCCTTTTTTGCTTCTTCTGTTTCTATTTTAAGCACGTCCATAGCTCATGTTTTTGATGCTGCTCCTATATTAAGTGCATTCTTCAAGAGACCAAAGTGGGTAAAAAATGGTGAGATAGAAGTATCTTTCTTTTTTTTTTTTACTAATGAGCTACTGTCTCCCTAGTGATACCGCTATTTTTCTAATACATTCTTGTGTTCAGAATTGTCCTTTCTTTTCCAAAGGTACCTTCTTCCTCAGAAATCTTCAGTCACTGTAACTCAAGTATTAGTATTGCATCCCTCTTCCAAGGACCCAACAATAGATAATTGTTCAATTATTCAATTTTACCTTCTGTTCTGAGTTCTAAGCTAGTATTTTCAAAGTATTTTATTGCATGTTTCCAAGTATTCAACAGTTTGAAAGGAAGGAACAAGCAAGGTGACTGGATCTGTAACAGACATCACAAAGCAATTGAATATGCCCAGAAGAGGAGCAGAAGATATTCCTTCAAAAAAGAGCAAGAAGTGGAGAGGTGAAAGAACTACACAGTTCTTTCACACAGAAGGTAACAGTGGAAATAGTCACCTCATGCAGTATCACAGTTTTCTCAGAAGGGAAAGGTAAAGAAAAAAAAATCAAAACTGGTTTACAGTAACTGCTAATAAACAAAGAAGAAATTAATAGTGCATATATATGCAATTCTTGTACCTCATTCACGTTCCATGGTTGGACATGTGGGTTGAAAGCCTGCTCAGAGAATACACAGAAATGGCTGACGAGCAAGTGCAAAAGATGACAAGTCTTTTTTATCATGGAAATGTCTGGAATGGGAAATGCAAGGTAAGAAATGAAGTGCAAAGTTCCCTCCCTTAGATGTATACAAGATGCACAGTATAGTAAATGTATTTCTTCCTATGGGACCCTTTCTCTTTTTTTGTATGAAGAATTACAGTAATGATAAAGCCTTGACTAGAAATCTAGATAATTTCTGTGAAGAGAAGTAGAGACAGGACTGTACCATAGTAGTTGTTCAATGAATAGATGAAACACAGGATGGGAGAGAAAGCCGAAGAAAAGTGGCAACAAGACTGCTCAAGGCTGAACAACTGCTCAGGTTCACCTACAGAATCCAACTAGAGTCGTAGCACTTAAGAGGCTGGAAAGTGGGGCCCCATCCTGGGCTCCACATCAAAGTCAGTTGCAGAATATTTGTTAGCAGTAAGAGTACACAGAAATGCACAACTTTGAAGTCTCAGCCTGCCCTTGCTTTTATGATGGATAGAAGAAAAACAATTAAGCAAGCATTAAGCAATTTTTTCCAGCATGTTTAAAATGAATAATACACTTGTACGTTATTTTTTTTAATGTATGATTACAGCATAAGTGTTCTGTTCAATTCAAAATACCTAAATAATTGGTGTTTTGAAATACTTCTGTGCATACACATAGCTTCTCAGTTCTTGCTGATACAGGATGGGAGGAAGACATTTTTCATTTGCTTCATGTACACTGTAGAAATACACTGACTGTTTTGCTCTGAAATGTCAGAGACTTATCCAGTGTACTTTTAATGATACAGAATTCTACCGGTATGCCTGTGTTTAAAGTGTGGTTATGTAGATCATAAGAGTAGTCTTTCTTTTTTTATCATCATGAGAAGGCATTTGCTTCCAAGACTGGTTGGTCAGTACTCAGGATGATCGAGTTTAAGAGCCTAATAAACAGACCAGCAATAGTTTCTTACAAGCCAAGACAGCTTTTTCTAGAGTGCAACTTATCAGCAATCCATTGTGTAAAGAAATGGCTACACATTGCCAAATCCCTCTGCCCCTGCCAAGACAAGCATACAAAAAAGTAAACACTCCTGTTCACTTGAAGGTGTGTGACATGTCATGCTAACATCACCACTGTCAGCATACATATGTGGGTCTAGTAACTAGGTATTATGGTATAACTTTTCATTATACATACCTTTTACTTTGAAAAAACTTGCCTCGGTTGCAAGAGTGACACTCCCTAGACAATGAAAGTTTCTGTCTCCAGAAGAACACAGTACTGGAGACAGCAGTGCAAATGACTATTTGCAGATCGTTTGCTGTTGTTCTGGGCTACCTGGCCATCAGGTCACCATGACAGAGTTCCTACTCTCCTGCTTCTGGGGAAGACCATACTTCCAGTGCTACACTTACAAAGCTATAGGTGTACTTACACATAATTAAGAAATGGATCAACTTTTAATGCACTAGATGAATTCATAGGCCTGAATTCTCAAAACTGACAAGCATTTTGTTTGTCCAACCTTAAAAGCCTCAATATTTAGTAAAATTCTTGAGTTGTCTAAAGCTCACAGTATTTCTTAACAGGCACCCATTACCCACCCATCTTTCTCCTCAAATTGCTACGATCATCTGAAGTCTGTAACACTGCAAAACTAATGTGCATTTTTGTCTTTTTATGATTATTTTTTAGAACTGAGAGTGTCCGCTGAAACTGCTGCTCAGCATTATGACGATCACAAATTTCTGTCTCACAGCATTCTGCTTTTGTGAAATGAATAGGTTCCATGATTATCCATTTTTGGTCAAATAACTGTTAGCATTATGACAGTTCTTCCTCATATTGTGCTAACAACCACAGCAAACAGAGAAAAAATTCTTACACAATACCATTTAGCATAAAACAAGATAAGTACATATCAATTAACATGTAAATATGCACTTATAATTGTATATTATGAAAAGAACAGTTACAAGAAAAACTTGCATGACTTTAATTTACAAAAGCCCTGAGAAACAGTATACTCTCACTTCCGATTATATTCTTTCTGAACAACAGAAATATTCTTCTGATCTGTTGCAAAAACAACTTCTCAACTGCATCAAAACAGCACTGAGAACCTGCAGAGTTCCTGTACATTACAACATAGCAATTGATACTAATACAACCTAGTTTCGCAGCTTAAATATGGTAACTACAGCCCCCCCAATTTCCAAATAAGTATCAAATAAATATATAATAAGTATCATCTGACATGTTGAGGACAGTTCAGAATAATTAATTCACTGCTCAAGAACATGGCAAATCAACTAAACTACCTAGCTGCTGTCTATTCTAAATATTCAGATTAAAATAATGCATGCAATTCCTGCCTACTTAAAGTAGCATACCTTAAAACAAAAACAGCTTCTACTGCGTCCCTCCCAGAATTCCTTAACTAGCACAAAAGTACCCAAACTGCAAAACACAAATGCAGACAGTTCCTTCTATTGATGAGTGCATTTCATTTTCAGCTCTTTTGTACTTCAGCTTATTTTTAGTTGTAGTTATCACAACAAAGTGTGAATATCTGAAAATTGTGTTTCACTATATAGGATTAATGCCAAGAAATAACAATAAAGGTACTTATACAGAAATAACAAAGTCTTTAACTTCATACATGTCATCAAATAATTCTACTCAGAGATAAACAGGGTAAAAAACCAACCTGTTATTCTAAAATATAATAAAAATAAAATTATTTTGTACATTCACTGAACAAGTGTGAAGATCAGGAGAACTGAAATATTTTTAATTTTTGCCATGGGCAATTCCAAAACAGTATACTATTCCTCTCCAAACACGCAAAGAAAAGTCAGCTTCTAACTAGACGTTGAAAGAGTAAACATTTACCACATGAAATTCTCTTTCCTACTGAAATGAGAAACATGTATTTTCAGCCCTTTATGTCTAACACCTCACACTTCAATTAAACCACATTTGAAAAAAAACCACTGAGAAATACAGTTACTCAATGTTACCATTAATTCACAATTTTAGACACCGGGGAAGCAATACTGTGAACATAAATCTCATAATTGACCTTGAAAATCTGTGTTTAGTTCACAATCCAACTATTAGAAGTTGTGGTTGACATCAAGGAGAAACTCACAATATTAATTAGCAACTATAGAAGACTGAAAGCCAAGCAAGTACTTTACTAGAAAGACTATGCAAAGCAATACACGATGACAGGAACACACCAAGAACTTACAGTCCAAGGCACAGTTAAATGTATCAAAATGACCAAGTGCAAGACTTAGACACCACATGTCTATGTCCAAAACTAGGACAGTTTAAGATAAAGATTAGGCGATAGCTCCAGGCAATCTGGAAGGAAAAAAAAAAAACATGCACTCTATCCTCTCAAAAAATTATCAAAGTAAAAGAGCTGCTAAGAAAAATCTACTGATGGAAATCAACTTTGAAACCAAGCATACGAAAACTCATTTTATTCACATTTATACATGCATATAGATATCAAGTCCTTGACCACAAAATTAATTACTGAACTATAAATAACTAGAGAAAACAACTGAGATCACATGACTGTATGTCAAAATATCAAAGTAATATTAAAAACCTGAAAAGCCTCATATGAAATAATTTTTAAAAAATCCCCCACAACTTGCTGCCAAATGTAAAGACTAACTCATTTGTATAATCAAGAAATTGCTGAAGACACATTTACTTTTCAGATTGCTACCAAATTTCCCAAGTACATCTGTACCACTACTAACAAGGTTAGGCTCTGCAAAAGGCAAAACTGAAAGATTCACATCCAGGAACATAAGAAGATGGTACTAAAGACTTGTATTTAATCAAGTCATGAAAGAAGACAAACAAAATACAAGCTTTCTAGACCACAGTCCCTTGATAAAAGCAGACACACAAATAGGAGTGGGTTCTTGGCCTGTATCAGAAAGGGTGTGACCAGCAGGAGTAGGGAGGCAATCATGCTCCTGTACTCGGCACTCGTGAGACCACACCTTGAGTACTGCGTCCAGTTCTGGACACCGCAGGATGGGAAGGACATTGAGGTGCTGGAGCGAGTCCAGAGAAAGGCAACGAGGCTGGTGAGAGGTCTGGAAAACAAGCCTTATGGAGACCGGCTGAGGGAACTGGGGTTATTTAGCCTGGAGAAGAGGAGACTGAGAGGAGACCTTATTGCCCTCTACAACTACCTAAAAGGAGGTTGTAGTGAGGCTGGTGTTGGTCTCTTCTCCCAAACAGCTAATGACAGCATGAGAGGAAGTGGCCTCAAGTTACGTCAGGGGGAAGTTTAGGTTGGATATTAGGAAGAAGTTCTTTACTGAGAGGGTGGTTAGGCACTGGAATAGGCTGCCCAGGGAGGTGGTGGAGTCACCGCCCTTGGGGGTGTTCAAAAAACGGGTTGATGAGGCACTTGAGGTCATGGTCTAATGGTTAGAAATACGATGGGATAAAGGTTGGACTTGATGACCCTGGAGGTCCCTTTCAAGCATAATATTTCTATGATTCTATGATTCTTTAGAGGCTACTAATTTTTCTAACAAACTAGTCATTAAGAGATCTTACAATACACAGATGTTAAAGAAAACTGGGTGCTATGAGAAATGTCATTCCTTTAAAAAAAAATGGAACTTAATTTTCCCTTGGAAGCTGGGCTGGGTGAAAAAAGTCCTAGCATAACCACTGATAAAAATGTGCAACCTTGAGTATATACAAATAGGGATTCAGTAGTTCAATTTGAAAATTCTCTGTAGCATTTCCAACAAGACTCAGACTAAAACTTCACATCTCAAAATAAATTCAATGTGGCTCCTCAACTGCACTCTAGAAAAAGGCAGATTTTGAATATAAACCAGGCGTACTTCACTAGTTTGCATTATTTTATAACCTGTGTACTTTGTACAGAATATATAGGAGACTTGCCTAATGTAGGTAAGAGATACTCCAAGATGCTGCAGGCAGCAGACAGCATCTAGCTAGCTGTAGCCAAACAAAACTAAAACAAGAGATTGTTCTAAAGCTGTCAATCGAAATATAGCAGATCAGTTTATGGAATTTTGTATTCGCTTCACAATAAAGTTAAGTAAAGAATAACTTTAGAGGAAAGGACTGACTGAGTCCAAGTAACACAACCACAAAAAAACATTACAGAATGCATCAACTCAAGTGGAGAGTAGGGATTATATATCAAAGTAGGCAATCTACAAAGCAGTGTGAATCAGAAAATTTCTGACTTAACAAAACCGGGTATTAATAGCTTATAACAAAATATTGCCAGGCACTACTAATTGAATATATCATTGAAAGCTTATGAATATACTTGTTTAAAAGTAAAAACTTAGAGTCACTGGATTATGCTATATCCAAAAATATTTTATATAAGTATGCCAAATTCTACTAAAGTCAATAAGAATGAGTCTGACCCTTAATAAAAAAATGTTTTGAGAACAAAGTCTGTTCCTTACTGTAATAAACGCAAATACTGCTCTATCTGATACATAACACCAACTCACTGAGCCCTCACTTTTGTAGTTTTGTCAACATACCACCAACTTTTCTGTAACTAAATTCAAGACTTAACAAGTCATACTGTCACCAGACAGCTAAGTCTGTTCTCAGAAGAAGGGAGGATAACAACAAAAACACATTCAGGATGGGTCTAGGACAACTTGCCAACTCTCCACCAGATGCTTCCACAGAGAACTACAAAAGGGTTTTCCTGGGAAGCTGGTGAGCATGTGGTTGCCCCACTGCAGGGAGGACCAGTAAGGTTCTGGTTGACGGGGAGAAGCAGTGTGGCATCGGTGACAGGGAGGACAGGTGCAGTGCTGCGGGCAGGGAGAAGTGCCATGGAACCAAGCAGCGGGGAGAAGCAGAGCAGCACTGTGCACCATCTGCTGATCCTCGTAGAGTTGTCCCAGCAGAGAGTCAATAGTGTAAAAGTGTCCGGCAGAGTTGGGAGGGGGAGACTCTGCAGTGGAGTGTTGATTGTGGTGGACAGTAGGCAGTGGACAGTTATCCCTCTCTGTTCAGGATGGCTTTCCTAATCTAAGTCTGCTGCTTTCCTACTGCTATGAAAAAAGAGTAGAAGGAAATACACACCTCTTTGCCTGGAATCTGGTGTACTTTTAAGGATATTTGCATGACTGACATTGCAACACATCACTAGCTATTCACAGGAGTTCCAAATGAAGACAAACAGAAATATGTGTGTATATAACTTTCACCACAGTGTGTCTTCTAATATCAACAGTGTCCTAAAAGTAATAGTTCCTGAATTTTTCCTGAAGCAGCAAAAGGCAAAAATTAAACTATGGCAGATTGGTAAAGAAGATCATATGCAACAAGAACAGCCAGCATAGGAAGTGCAAAGTCTTCAGTGAGTTTCAAAATTATATAAGTACCTAGCTAGAGAGATACTACTCTAACTGCAACTTTCTGTTGAAAGAGAAGACAGGACTGAATGCCAAGCATGAAGGGACAAAGAACAGGTTCTAACAGAGTGCTGAAAAATCTGTTACAATTCTCTCTGTCCCACTGTCTCCAAGTAAACAGATAGTCAAATTTGCAGTCTGTTTGTACCTGCATAGACTAGTTGTCCAGAAATGCTCATGACTGCACATGGAAAAACTCAGTCTCAACAATCTGTCAAAGTCAAATTACTGAAGAATTGGATGTATGCTATTTTGGTGAATTTATGTTATTGAAACATCAATAAGCCACAGCATCACATTAAGTATTTTATTTAACCACCTTTTCAACAGTCATTGAGACTTTTTACTTAAAAGAAACTGTTGTGAAAGTTACCCTACATCTATCCAGCACGTGCTGCACAACTACTTCAACACCCTTTTGCTCTCCAGCTGCACATTCACACAAACGTTTTAAGGAGCTTGCTCCGTTGCACAAGGTATGCATCAGTTGCTAAATTAACTGCTTCATATACCCAGTATGATCAACAGTTGCAGATTTTCATGTCTGATAAAACAAGTGCCAGACAAGGAATGTGTGAGTTTGCACTACACATTCATGCTCAGTATAGTATGAAGTTTATTTTCAGTATGTTTTTATCTTACACATTTTACCACTGTCTACCAATTTGTAGTCCTCTTAACTTCCCTCGGAAAGGAGAAAATACAAAACCGTAAAGTATACCTTCAACAGCTTTTTCTTGGAAATAGGTATATGCACACCTGTTTTGGAATATGACAACTACCATTTGAGAATTTGTACGCTACACCTCTTATCAGGAGAAGTCTCAAACAATCTCTTGGGAACAACCAGATGCTACCCCCTTTGGAATTCTTGTTCACTGACACAAGATAACTTATTCTCTCTAGATACTGAAGATGTTACCAAAATGTTCAAAAGTTACTTACGGTTTTCCCCCAGGAATCCCTGCTAGATTTGGAGGAATTCCAGGTACTCTCATGTGAGGAGGAGGATCAAACCCAACCTGACAATGAAAAATGAATTAATTTCACACTTGTGATTTCTCATTCAGCAAGTGCCTTTTCTTAAGGCCCATTATATTATGCATTTAAGTAAAATGTGGCTTATACTCACAGTACTGGATAAGTGCATGTCCCTTCATGGGGGAGGGGGGACGGGACACGACACAGGACACAATATGTTTTCCCTAGGCATGCTTCTGTTAGAAGTATTCTTATGTGAACAGAAACCAAATAACTTACATCATGCATTCACACCACTGAGCTAGCCCTCGAATTAAGAGACCGTAGTCTGTCAGCATGTAGCCATGCCAGCGCTCTTTAGCTCTCTTTATATACTCTATATACTCTCTATATAACTCGTTGCATACTGCATTTTCACTAAATTTTTATATCCTGAATAAATATGTACATCAAATAATCCAAACCAAAATTCTGAACCAAACAGATTTAATTTTAATTCTGAACACTATATCTGAGTTAAAATTATTACTGCTTTAAGGAGTGCTTATGCTATTTACAATGTCCACATTTTCACATAAAAGCCTTGTTTACCAGTTTGAAAAAGTAGCCATATCTACAACAACAAGAAGATAAATTTAAGTTCAATCTTGCAAATCTACAAGCAGGTAAGTTTGTCTATGCATAAAGCTGCTACCAAGCTCGTATTGCAGAATCAGGCCCCAAGGTTATTTTGCTCAAAAGCAGCTGTGACTGTTGTGCTCCATTTACTTACTATACCCACAACAGCAACTATTCCTAACGCACCTTACCACAAAGCTCCAAGATATGTACTGATCAACTTCTCATGCCGATTTCCACAAAAACCAAAATATAAGGACAGAAACATAGATAAAAATATTTCTACATTTTTCAAGATTAATTTGGTATGTCTCTGTGGAACACATCTCGTTCAGCAAGGGAAAAGTAGATGTCCGCAGCCTGAGTGAAATACTTTGTAGCTAATAAAACTACCTTTTCATTTTAAGTATAAAATAATTTTTTGGCATCTATTAATCAGTCAAAGTACTGATGAAGGTGAAGAAAAAAGGAAACACATAAATACACAAATATTCTTTGCTTCAAGGTGCAAATTTGTTTCTCCAGCCACATAGCAAAGTGAAATACACAGTGAAGCTGTCAAGTCTCTGGTGCTGTTGTAATTTGGGAATTCAACAGTGCTAAATGAAGCATGTAGCTCTTCTCAGTGAACCACAGCTCACACAACTGAGATTGCACGCAACGTATGGCCTACCATAGGAGATCTTCCATAGGCAACCACAGCAGCTGCAGCAGCAGCAGCACTCATCTGGGGTGACATATTGTGCAGGCTGGCATAGGCTGCTCCTGGACTGGTTAACTCTCCATTCATGCCAGCATGAGGTACCATTCCAAACGGAGCAGGGTATGGTCCTGGTACTGCCAAGGGTGTCCGCAAACCCGCAGCTACAAAATAATGAAATCAAGTAGTTTTATTTATATATTCCTGCATACAGGGAAGAAAATAGCCCTTTTTTCCCCCCCTACAATACCTAACCTTCCCCTCTCGCATAAACACATTGCCAAGAAACATTGCCATAATTTGTCAGTATCACCATCTCATTTCACTCAGTGTAAGATCCACAGAAGTCTGAACTTGCTGATTATTTCTAACAATTTCTTCTAGCTTTACCTATTTCCATTTCTTTAATATTTCCCAGTTTACATTAATATCTCCTTTGCCAAACGAAGCAGCAAAGCTGATACATAAGGTTTACACAGCTCATGTCAGAAGCAACCGTGCTGTACCAGCCTGAATAGCAAAAGTAAACTTCCCCCTGCATTTGTCAAGTGCAGTAAACATCAGTCGACTCAGACAAAGAGCTAGAGAAGAGATTGCATTCAGACTAAGTACCAGAAACTTCTGAGAAGTCTTCTTATATTGCATTCAGTCTCTGGATTATTTGCAAAAAAGATAAAGACAAAAGTAAACAAAGAAGGATAAGAGATAGAAAGATATTCAAACTCTTAATAATCCAAACATCTGTTTCTCATCAAGGCCTCTCTTGATATCAAGAACAAAGCAATACATTCAGTTAACATTAGCACAGAACAGCATACATAAAAAAAAGATTGATTTTGGAACCATAAAAACACATGAAGTAATGTATTACCAGCTTGGTTAACCAGAGGGTCCATTGTTGGAGGCTTGCCAAGGCCTGGACGAAGTCCTGGAGTTGCACTAGTACCTGGGGTTGGCACATCACTTCGAGGAGTTGGTGTGCTGGATTTCAGAACAGGCGTGCTGGCTTTTTCATGCTGGTATCATTAAACAAATTAAATGAGTATTGTTTTTAATCCAGGACATATTATACAATTTATCACAACAGCAGCTGGGATGCTGGGCACCTACTACCTAGTATCTCAGCCAATTTTCATAAATCCACGCAATTCTGACATTAACTTGTGAGAGAAATGTTGACCTTTTTGATTACTGCCAAAATTAAAGTAAGAAAAGAAATGTAGTAAGTTATTTTTCCTTCTCCCATTGGTATTAAAAAAAAAAGACTGAGCTAATTTTCTTTCAGGACAATGCAACACTAAATTATTTTAGCTTGAAATCATTACTGTCTCATTTACTACTGGACAAGCACAAAATGAAAATACCACCACAATTGATAGAACCAAGAGATTGTGACACAAAAGCTGCAGACAATCAAATTATTATTGATACTGAAGAAGTTTTCAAAGAGCAACAGCTTCTTGGAAGAGTATATCAAAAGCCCAGAGAACTTCTTACCTACTACATACAGACTATGTTAAACCATAAACTATTGCTCAAGAAAAAATAAACAATGCTTAAGCAACTCTCGGACTTTGTGATAAATTTGCAACTCATTTGACAGAAATGTAGGAAGTACAAGAAATTAAAATGAAGCAGTAAATATTACTGAGGAGGAAAGCTGAATAATACTATAAAGGTCTGGAAAAACAGTAGTCTATTTCAGCTTCAAATCTTTAAAGCCATGTACTTTCTGCCACAAGTAGTTGCAGGAGAATGGAGAGCTAGGCTTCAGGAGAAAGAACAACATTTATCTGGACAACAGACTGCTACTCACCAGACTCATTTCTTTGGATTTAAGGGAAGTAGAACTTCCTGAAGAGGCTGTAGATGCTGGACTGCTAGAGGCATCTTTCTTCAGCAATCGGGTTTTATCTATACCGTTTTCACGTGGTGAATGAGTGGGACTTGCCCTTGGGGAAGAAGGATCCTAAAACAATGGAAAGGCAAGAACAGCACAGAACCAGGTCATGAATTGTTACACAAGCACCACTAAGGAGTCTATGGGAAAAAAACTAGAAGAATTTAAGCAGTAAGTTCGAATGACAGGACATTTCTTATCTCTACAGAAAAAAAAGCTGAAAACCCTTCATCAATTTAGAGACACGAGTAAGTTCATAGAATATGCAATCTGATTTTATTTTAAACTACATGTAACCATAAACTGTTTCCAAGCACAGAGCTGGCAATCTAAGTATACCTAAGTACAAACTAAAGAAAGTGCACATGACACATGGTAAGAGCAAGACCAACAGTAACTGCAGTTAAGTTTACACTATTTTTTCCATGTACATTCTCCAAGCACTCCTAGTGACAACAAACATTTCAATAATCTCTTTTAGGCCATACAAACCTTACTCATCTTTATCTTCAGAAGATGTACACTTTATATGCTATAGTATCTGTCACTTTCTAAATATCATCTTGCAATTGCTTCACTACTTAAAGCTACAGGAAAAACTGAAATCACCTCAGGTGATTTCTCTCGTCCTCTTCTCAACTTTCTCTCTTCCAGAGGCACTCTCTGCATTTACTTTAACCTGAAATAGCCAGTCCAGCAAGGTACATGCCTTCAGTTCTTGCAGGTTCTCCATGCTCCTTTGGCTCATGAGAACAGCAACAGGGAGGAAGCAGTCCTCACAAGAGGGCACTAAGTCTACTGATTAATTATTGAGCAGTTTCATTGTAAGTAGGACTTCTAAAATCCCTAGTTGGATACTCATTTTTCTCTTGAGCTGATATCGTCTGGGCCCTTGGAGCAGCTGAAGGCATATCTTCTCTGCCAGCTTCCCCCCTGTGCTTTCCACAGAGCAGAAGAACCTTGACACCACATTCAGGCTTCCTAAATCCGTTTGTTGTATGACATAAAAGAAGAAGAAAAGGGAAGGCCCATCCCTTCACTTTGAAGCAACTGCCAAATCTCTGCCCTGGAAAAAAAAAAGGCTACAACCTCTGGAAAATTTTGTGAACTGACTGACTTCATTCTTACTTCAGTTGACTTCATTCTAAAACCCAAATATTTCTGGAATATTCTGTCTTTAATGTAGGAAGTTAAAGTACTAGCAATTTTTAAGGTACCAAAAATATTTTTAAAAATACTCCTGCTATTAAACACAAGATTAGCTACTTTCCTCCTTTTTCATTTCAAGACAGCAGTTTGAAAACGTCAGCGCTCCACCTGCATCTCACCACAACTCTCTCCACTACAGAGCAGCTGTGAAGGGTCAGAATGTAGCTGCGGAGGGAACAGGCCTGGACAAAGCAGCAGAAGGAAAAGCTGAGAGAGCAACCATATAAAGCTCAGAAGACACAGTAACTGCAGTACTAAGGAAAAAGGAGAAATTGTGAATATTTTAACATATCCACACAGAAGATTATTTTTCTTCTAACATCTAAATGCACTTTTCCTTTAACCCTTGGGCAAACGTCAAGACTACAAAAATGAAAAAAATTACCTCATTGGATACATCTACAACCAAGTTATCGTCACTCTTGTCCCCATCACTGTCCTATTAAAAATAAATAAATATAGTGTTCATTTCAATTAGTACATTAAGAGCCCAGAGACAGACTACTCAACTACTCAGACATTTGTTTTTCCTAAACAAAAAGTAAATAGCCTTTCATTAACTTATTAACAATAGTCAAAACAATGAAAATAGGAATATAACACCTTATTTCTCCTTCAATAATAAAAGCAAAATATCACAGAACTAGTTGAAAGGTGGTGGTCTCACCATCAGTGCAAGATGGTCCAAAACCCCTCCTTATTACCATAACAAACAATGTTATCACTACTTCTAAGACAGTAACTCATTCTATTCATATGCTAACTTACACATCAATCTTACAGAAATTACTGATTGTGTATACCTTAAAAAATGCCAGAAATTTGGAGCTTTTTGGCATTTGTTTGATGAATCAAATTCCTCAGAGTGATAGGACAATTTTTCTCCTTTTCCAGAAAGGAAAGTTTTGAAATGGAAAGTTTGGGGAAGAAAAAGCTTCAGAAATGTCAACACATCATTTCCACCCTAACAAAACCAAAATACTTCGACATTCCTAAATGGAAATTTTTATTGTGGCTTGTCAAGCTGCATTTTGACTGTTTCCCATAAATATGCATTCACCTGAGCTGCTCTAGTGCCTTACCATGGCTGTTACTCAATTGTCTCCTGGTCCCTACATACCAAACGGGCTGGGATGCCCCAGTAGATACATTCTATGAGACACAGTGGTCTAGTGATTTCTGCAGTGAACCATGGTGGTTCAACCAGAAGGCGAGTCTTGACTCAAAACCAAAACCAAACAAACCAACAAATCAAGTGAATGACAAAACTTAATATGTTTTGTGTGAGCAAGTTTGACATTTTCAATAACAATACCTTTAGTTAAAAAGTTTCTATGCAAATAAATCAGACATACAAGAATCTTCAAACTGTCCCCCATCTTTTGCTTTCAAAGTGTCTGGGCTATCTATCTCACTTAACACTGGCAGACACAAAGTACCAAGGTACAATGCTAACAGAGCTCTGCAGGTTGTCCGTGCTCCTTTGGCTCATGAGAATAGCAGCAGGGAGGAAGCAGTCCTCACAAGAGGACGCTAAGTCTACTGAACAATAGACACCAGTAAATGCCAGTTCCTTCCTCTCACTTCAGGTCTTAAATGTGGGTTGTTGTTTTTTTTTAAAACACACACAAAAAAAACACACCAAAAAAAACCCAAACACAAACAGAAAACACCCAAAAACAAACCAAAACCCATGAACAGGTAGTTTTAACACTTCCCTTCTGCTTTAGCAGCTGAATACTGCTCAAAGAAATACCTTAAACATATTAGTGACCCAAGAGTGCCACAGAAGACAGAATGGTGGCTCTGTTTGCCACTCAGGAAGCTGTCTAACCAAAGAGTGCAAAAGGAGAAGGAAGAGGAAAGAAAGCTTCAGCCTCAGTTATCGGCCATTTTGTGAAAAGTATGAAGCACCCCATGGGCAAGAACAGGTTAGAACACATTTGAACATGTGGGAGCACAGTAGGTGGGACACTTGTTCATGAGAAACACCACCCCTGAAGAGGGCAAAAATAGCTGCCGAGCAATGATTAAGTGCACTCTGTTAACTTTGTTATCTTGATAAACAAAAATTTATTGGGATATTCAAAAGCATGTGCTATAGGTACTATTAGTACTAGGAGATTCTTCTCACTAACAAACCAATAGATTGAAGCTATACAGTTCCTAATAAGAAAATGAGTCAGAAGTCGAAAAGAAGAAAAAACCCCTGCATTTTGCATATTTCCAAAAGCAACAATTCCTACAATTCATTTATCTCTTTTCTGACAGAAGCAGTATTTCCTTGTCCTTACAAGGGCCTCATCTAAAACGAGCTCAAATTCAGCAGGATTGTGTTTACAGAATCAGGAAACCTTTAAAAAGAAAGATCTTTCAGATTAGAATAAATCTGGAATTTTCAAATACCCTTGTTTTGCTCAATTTTTTATTTTGATGCTGCCTTTATCTGTAAAATCCATTTCAAGTGAACAGCAAACAGACCCACACACTTAAAATGTGGATTGAAACAAACTGTTTCTACAGTGCAATAATATCCTTCCAATTTTTTTCTGGTAGAAATACAAGAAAAACCAGCAAGTTAAGCTTTAAGATCAAACGTAGCTCAAGAATGTTTAATCTTCAAAACTTTAAAATGAAAAATGTCCATAGAATATCAAACTCTCAAAGTTGAGGAAGTAACATGGGAAAGTTTGCCAAACCCTTTTGTAATCAAAATAAGATTATTAAAAAGTGGTGAAAATACACCTTTCAAAACCATAACAGTACTATACGTCCAGAATGTGCAGAAAGAGGAAAGTAACTCAATCAACTGTCAGTAGATCTAAGAATATCCAATAACTGCTCATAGATAGTCTGGGTCCAAGTGGAGAGAAATTCCCCTACCAAAGGCTGAGGAAATAAAGTGGCACCTGAGTTTCTCTTGGGTTTCAGTAAGCAGGAAGGAATTAGTGATTGGATTCATATAAACCAGACCATTTGCCACATTATTATTACGTCAAAGAATACTATCTTCTGTTAGATTTAAGTTCTGTTTTTCAGGACTCTTTCACACTAGTCCTAGTCTCTAAAGCCTGTTCAAGTATCATCATGTGACTTGGCATTTAAACTTGAAGGTCTATGTAAACCTTTCGAGAACAGAGTATGCCACACTGTTGTACCGAAGTGCCTCTTCGGAATCAAGCAACAAGCAAGCTAGTCAAAAATGCAGAACATAAAACTGTAAACCTTTTCAGTTTACTTTCTGCTGAAACTGCCCTATCAACCAGAAGCAAACTTTACTAAGCTGGTACAGCCTCATACCATATGCAATTTGCAACACTAATTATTACTCAACATGGTAATAGCTAGCATCTGAAAAATGTCTTAAAAACCCCTAAGTCAACAAAATTCTCCACTTCAAACAAACCTTCAGGTTTGAGAGCAGTCCAGAAAGGATCTCTTGCTCAAACACTGAGAAATGTGCCAAAATACTTCTTAATCCCAAACAACTAGTCCTGGCTCATTATTCCCTATTCAGGAGTATTACTTGTCTATAGCCTAAACTTTGCAGTCACTACTCATCCCACAAGGTGCATAAATGATCTCTCTGGCACATACATTCATGTACTAAATACATCAGTCATAGGAAACAAATTGTCTTGTTCTCCACAGTTCTTTTACTCCTTATGCAAGCACAGTATGTGCAAATAATCATTTCTTTGACACAGATTTGCTTACATAGTGGCTGGAATCCTTATCATCCACCTTTCTCTTTTTGATCTCATTGGCATATTCAGGACCATTCCTGCGTTTATCTGTGCTTCGCAGACTGTCTGGGACCAACAGAGAGTTACTCTGTAAAGACAAAAAAAGGTCAAAAATTTCCATCAAGATTCCTTCATATATGCTTAAAAACTCAAACTGGACGTGGTAGATGCTTTAGAAATGTGATATCTACATAGTCTTTCATTTCATTTAATGCAACTCGAAGACCTCCAGGCAAACATGTACAGCCTCATGCATTCTAAAGAGCTTAGCTTTTCATTGTTCAACTTACCAAAAGTTTAGTTCACTTGTCAGTCAGCATCTAGTTAACTAATTAATTCAACTGAATTTATTGTTTAGGAGAAGCAGGCTTGCTGTATTCAAGAGAAAGTAACAACTATTTATTTATTTATTACAGACTCCATATAATAGAAGAGACTTACTAAACATTATCTGATTGCTTGCTCACTTCTAACCCATCATAAATAGTTGAGATTTTGGTATGTCTACAGATGCAGGCATGGATAAATATATGACAACTTGCCTTCAGCTCTTACAATAACAAATATTTACCAAATCACATTATGCAGTCATCATTTGTTAGCTGCAGTAAACTCCAACTGGATGCCTCCAGCAAATGTATTGCAAACAATGATCAAATATTTTTACTTCTAGCATAACATTCACTGCTAGTGTGAAATTAAGGCTAAAGTGTTGCTTAATCAGACTTGATCTGAAAAACTGAGGCCAACACACACACACAAAAGACAAAAACAAAGACTAATCTTTTCCTTAAACTACATGGACTGCTTTCATTCATGCTAAGTTATGCTAAGTACAAACTGTTGACCCAAAGATAAAGGCATTTTAGACATTTTTGAGTCACATGACAATCTTACATGCCTGCGATTCTCATCTCCATCTCCGTTCCAGCTAAAGCATTAAAATGTGTTACAATGAGTTCTTTTAAGTGCAGGATTAGCATATGCAAGAGGGCAATTTGTTCAGTGATGTGTTAATGCCGTGAACAATACTGAATGAGCTGAGAAAAACACCCTCCTTTTCACAAAGGCCTGATAAGCCTGGTTCCTAAAAGCCAAGTACACACATAAATAAATATATACTCACATCAATACATATAAATACATATTTACACATATCTCTCACAAGAGAAAAGCCAAATACTGGCATACATGCTATAAGTTTAAGCGGTCAAATATAAAGATACTTAGATCTATCCAAGAGCCAGAGATAATTACTTTTAATATATCATAAACATATACTAATAGCCAGTGAACTGTGCACTGAATGGCTTCCCCTTTAAAACCTTAGGACACCACGGTACTTTTGCTCGGACATTAATGTTTAGTCCTAAAGAGGAAGAAAACAAAACTGGGCACATAAGGCAATCTGAGTCCTCTTTCAGTCCTACTTCAGAAGCTGCACTTTAAAGCCAACTCTAAGCTCTTTTATTCATGACTACTCAAGCTAAACAAATGCCAAGGGGCTTACATAAAGCATATAGGAGGGTCTAATGAAATTCAGTATAAAGAAGCTCGAAATAACGTCTTTACCACAATGTTTTGTAGCCAAAAGGTGAGCTTGTTGGATCACTGAACTAATTGCCTTGACAAATACAGTCTGAATTTAACCTCTCATCTCCTCCCAGATGCACACAAACTCAGGGATTCACTACTCTGAAAAACATCAAATCCCATCTTCAATATTTTAATATTGAATCCATTATGGCTGTAGAGTAGAAACATCTTAAAAAAGCAAGCTTGCGATTCAAACTTGACCACAGATTTGAGTACTGCAAATGTGCTTTCTTAAGGAAGAAAGTCCTAGTTAAGAAATACTTCCCTTAACAACAGTAATTAAAAAAAAATAAATCTATTTCACTACTGAAAATCTTAGAATAAAACAACGAAGTCAAATATAATAACATGATAAAACTCAGTTTCGCATTTGAAATTGCCAAATGTGAATAATGTAAAGGTGGCAAACGGGCAGCAGCTGGGAAAAAAATAGCAACCTTGCTATTTGAAGTTACTACACAAAAGTGTATGGAACAGATCGCAAATTTTGGCATCAAATATGTGTAACTACAACAGCAATTATTTTTTTTTCCAGTTTAATGTAAAAGTCTACCTAGGCAATGCTGACAATATTCTGAATGGTTTGTCTTACAGAATTTCAGTACTGTGAAACATACCTAGGAACTCCTAGGTATACTTAGTTCCCACTGTGTCCTAAATGCCAAACAAATATAATTAGATTTTATCTTTCCTCAAAAGACTGATGGCTTACTTACCGCATAAGCATATAATCATAACAATAATCTACAGTCAGTCCTCACAAGCCCATTCTATAAAACATCTCCCTTATGGTCATATTTGCACTACCCTTCCCTCACTTACCACATTAATTTAAAGCATTGTTCCCTGGAATCAGAGCATCCATGCTAGAAGCTGTTGTAGAGCAGCTTATTTCACAATACCTATACCAGCAGTAGCCGATAAGATTGTGCTGTTACTCTGGCAAAATTTACCAGTGAATTCAGTAACTAAAAAGTTACTGTTTTGTTTTCCTTAGGAGTACAAGGAAGTCTTAACAATTAACAAAATCAGGTAAAGTATAACTTTTGATAAAAAAATGGCTTGCTACTATAACCTACCTACCTTAATTCAAACCAGCAATTGTGTAATTGTGTAATTCAACAATATGAAACTAAGCATCTTTTTAAGTAGTGCATATGGTAGATCCAGAACACTAAAGTAACAAAGGAAATAAAAACACAAACAAGAATTGGGAAAGAGACTATCATTATCAGCCTTGGGCTATTGACATCTCTTACAGAGGTGATGTTAAGGTTCAGGAAACAGTGAGGACAGCCTACTAAAAGCCACCTTTCAGCATTTCAGTTCTGGTGGAGTTTCTATTTGATGTATGTTCACTATCAAGCGCAAAGCCAGCTAGAAGACAGCAGCAACAACTTCACAATGATAAAGAGTTCTCCTTATCTTCTCTCTTTTTTTAAAAAAAAAATAGATCTATTTTCTTCTTCTACCAGGCCTACTAGCATCTGACTTACTTTAAAAAATAGAACAAGCACTGTTATTTTATCTGTAATATTTATATATTTTTGTAATAATGCTACAGAAATTTTCAGTAGAGATTGATCTTCAGTAATAACCATTTTGTACAAAAAGGGCAAAAAGATATACACATGCATAGTAGATTTCCTAAAGAGAAACTGGCATGACACCTGTTTCTGTTTTGTCTTAATTTCAACAGAATAGATGCCTAATTGAGGATAATCCTTGCTTCAATACTGAGTCCAATTTATTAGGGATTACCAATGCAACACAGTAAATCTTGAATCTCAGATCAGAACAAATGGTCAAAGTCAATTTTATGTAAATGTTTCCTTTTTCTTCTGATAATTCAAAATTTATTCAACATGAATCCCTTTTCTTCAAATAAGTTCCCAAAAAAGAAAAAAGCCTAATGTAGTACCACTTCCTGTCAGTTACCAGACTGCATAGGGGCTCTGTAATAAGCAACTTGAGATCCTAAAGCAACTTTGCTGCCAGCAAAAGTTAAACATTGTAACCACCAGCAGCAAATATGAAATGAAAATGTAGTCATGACGTACAGAGAGAAGGCAGGTTTCCTATAAGGAATATAATGCACATTATTCAAATGTACTTCGGCTGCCATGCCATTCCTCATAGGAATTACTTCCAAACCACAAGTATGTGTGCCAGAGGCACAGACAGGCTGAGAGCCCACAGTATCTCATTTGGCCCATTATAATACAGCACAGACAACTCACTAGAAAACACAGAATTGGCAATTAACTTTATGCTGATCATTACAGCAATTAAATAACAGTATTTACACCACATCTGTGCTCATGGTTCAACTACACCTGGCCCCAGTTAAGATCATCACTAGTGCTGTGCTCCTTATTCTCCCCATTCCTCTTTCCCTCAAAGACACACACACACTTGCACCTTGGCTGGCCATTCACTGATTTGCTGTACATCCAAACCACGTGCCATTACAGCCAGTTATTAAGCTGGCAACTTGTGTTTGCCTGTATCACCAAGCAGTGCCCCTGTGTTTATTTAACTACTGCACTGGACATCTGTGCCGCTGCACCACACACAAGTGCTATCTAAAGATACCCATAAGTAGACAGGAACAAATCCAAACTCTTGTTGAGTAGGCAAAAGAGGATCAAGTCTAACATCTACAACCGAAACATCAGTTGCTCAGCAGTCCCATTGCTCATTGTCAGGACTCACTGATAGAAGACAGTGGACAATGGAAGAGCTCTTAACCATCCCCCAGCAAGGCACGAGAAGATTGCACTTGAAAATTATTCAAGAATCATTAACTTCCATTTGTTGAATATGCTTTTTGAAAACACATGTCAACAACCCAAAAGGTGACTGATAAAGTCAGTAGGTTTGTTTTAAATTACCAGTGATGGAAAGCTACTGAGTTTGCCCACTTTTTGCTACCAATTTAAGTTATATTTAGACTAGTATATTCTCATTAGGAACAAGGAAATCTGGAAGCCTGAATGAATTTGAATCACTCTCCACATCGATTCAATAATCAGGAGACATTAACAGAGAATAAGATTTCTGTTGATTTCAGTACTTTCTAGCTAGTATTTGCCAAAATCAGGGTATCCATAAAAATTTATACTCGACCATCCCAATCCTCTTGTCCTTCACCATCAGCCTCGTGCTGCTATATATCAGCTGCACATTAAACTGCAATGCAGCATCCCACAGCTTTTCTGTGCGAGCAACTCCTGATGATGGTTTTGCGGTTTGCATCTATAAAGACTAATATTTGATTAAGTTGACAGAGCAAGTAAAAGATATAACTGTTAAAGAAATTAAAGTTTTTCAATTACAAGTGATATATATAATGGAAAATAATACTTTCTTTACAAAGGCATGCATGTGCTACACTGAAGAGTAGCCTACGTTTTCATATAATTCCTTTTACTATTCCTGCCCGTCCCTCCCTTCCTGTCCCCCCATTTAAAAGAATTAAAACACAAAACAAAACCAGCTTGCTTATGATATCAACGAAAAAGTAGCATTCAATTGTGCATGCCCTCTTCCTCCAAGACTACAAGGGAAAGAATAGGACAGAGAGCTAAGGACACAGAATATTTTTCTGCTGTAAGTGCATTTGCTTTACAAAACAATAGAAACATTTATGCTTCAAAATGAAGGCAAAAATTGTCTTGGAAAATTTATGAGTACTCTGTAAGTCTTCGAAAACAAGCTCAATGTTTTTCATGAAGACAAAAGATAAACATCAACCTTAGCATAAATTCCAAGCACATAATGAAGTCAGATTTCATTGTCTACAAATTATTATGGGTAAAATAGAGCACTTCAGAACATTTGCATTTCTATGCTGTCCAAAATGGATACTACAACAGTGGAAAGACAAGTGATAAATGAACACCTAAGATGAGTTTGAAAAATGGTACCAGTAAGTTCCCTAGAGAAAAAAATGCAGACATCAAAGTTCTTTCATACTGATGTCTCCCAGAACTTTTAAGCTTCAGCTGCAAAACTTGCTTACTTTGCCTGGCTTTATTACCTGCAGCAAGACTGCATCACAATAGTACGGATGCCTGCATTCCCACAACAGTGATTTTGGATGGTTAGAGCTACATCAGCCAAAACCCACGGGTCCTATAATTTAATTTTGACCAAATAATTTTAGCAGTTCATGTATAAAGTAAGACTATTATTAACATACATGTTATATATTTCACAAACATGCACTTAAAAACAACTCCCTGCCCTCTCACTTTCTGAAATTTTAGGTAATATAAAAAGAAAAAAATGTAGCCCTTACCATTTAGATATAGCAAAAGCAGGTAAAACGGGCACTGATCACAATCAAAAATAATGAAATCACTAAATCTTTATATTCCTTTATAAATACATCTTACTGCATTATGAAGTATTTCTAAACATACAATACATAAAAGCTCATGATTGTTTATTTGCCTAAGGAGACTTTAAAAAAATAAAACCAGATTTCATTTAAAAACTACTATGCTCAAATGATATGCCTCAGTGTACTCTAATTCAAAGTCATGTCCAAAAAAACTCAATTTAAAACCAAATAGGCAATGGCTAAATTGTAATCTTTCAAACTTGCACATTTAAAGTTGTCAGCTTCTACTGATGACACTGGAAGGTCACATTAGACGTACTTGATGGAAATGATAACTGTAGAACTGCACAATAATACCAAATATCATGGTTAATTTAGGTAACTAACAGACAGCATGGGTTTTGGTGTCTTGGATAATGAAAGCAAGCCTTTGACAAGATTTCTGGCAGCACCGTTGCAATTAAAATGTTACTCTCAAAAGCAAATTGATCTTATCTTGCTGACCCAGATGTTATAAAGTAATCTGCACAATAAGAGCCTACTGCTCAGTTGAAACCACATGTAATAATTAAACAGATCTGATGATATGCTTTGTGTACTTGTGACCAATCTTACATTATACTTAAAAATAAATTTTAAATTGAAAAGAAGTCCATTGAAAAGCAAAGAGAATTAGAGAAGTTCGAAGAGCAAATCCTTCCCAGCTGATCATTTTAGCCATAGGTTTGAACTTTCCTATCACTTCAATTATGATTCATTTACTGTTAAAGCCAAGCTTTTAATGCAACACTGTATTGAAACAATTTTACCTTTAAGTTTACCTGTAATTCAGCTATTAAAGTTTAATTCAATTATGAAGCATTATTCTCCACTGGGACCAAAAATAAACTACGGCTACCATAGTGTAATAACCTGAACTCAATATATGCATATGGCAAAGTTCTTTTATGAAATTAAGCCTCAGATTGTTCAAAGGTTACTCTAGTGGTAAATCCAGCATAAAAAAGACTACTACAGATAATAACCAAGCAATCACGAGTTACACATAAGATAGAGAAGTAACTGCAGTGACCATTTTATGTACTTTAATTAAATAAAATTGACATATATAGTAAACTAAGCAAGTGACACTGCAAGTCTCGCACAACACAAAAGCTGGGTTTAATTTTTGACAGTTCTCCTTCCGTAGGAAAGAACTATTCTCAGCTATAAGATGAATTCAGAATCCAAATTTTACAACTCTGAAAACATTTGATTTTGAACTCAAAAACCCTTTAGTAAAGTACATTATGTACAGGGCAGGGGAAGATGGGAAGAGAATAAGGACAGGAAAAATAACAACCAAAGCAAAACGTAGAAGTCATCATTCCCACACGTGCACATGTGTGTGCACATGAACACAGACACATACTGCAGCCCTCCTTCCTTGGCTCTTAAGAAAAGTTTTTGAGAATCCTGCGCTTGACTGACACCACTACAAGAAATATGTCCTTAATAAGTCTGAGGCTTCAGGAAAAGCCAGCTTAAAATTATTTCCACAGTTACACTGCCATTAATAACATCAAGCAATCAGAAATGAAGGCTTCTTGCTTAGTAATCTAGAAACAAAAAAGACTGCTGCAAAAGATACGTAGATAGTTTCCAGTAAACAACTGTCAAACTCTAGTATTAAAAGAAAAAAAAGCAGCAATAAGAATCAGAAGTTTAGTATGGCAAAGATATCTGTCAAATAACTTTTTCTAGTTCTTCTCTTTTCTAATTGTGAAAAAAAAAAGAAAAATAGATCCCAAATTCACCTATGACATCAACAAGCAAAATTAGCTTTGTTACTCGAAATTAGGTGAAAGTTGCACATGCCCACATTCAACAGATTAATATAGCACTATCACTCAAAACACAACAGTATAAAAAGCTGTAGCAAAGTAGTTCTTTGGCTGGTTTTCAGATAAGACTGTTTTACAACAATTCTATTACAGCTTACGTCTAAAGGGAAAAAAAAAAGTATTGTTATGGAAGTTATACCTGAAGCAGAAATTAAGCTGTAAAGACATTAGCATGGCTTAAACAGAGTCAAGTTAAAGAAACTCCTAGAGCCAAACAGCGTCATGACACATGAATTTTAAATTTATCACCTATTCTGCAACTCTAGTTCCTGAAAATCTTACAACAAAAATGTTAACTCTGACTAATAATGTTACACTTTAAGTCACAGTCAACATTCTGTTTGATTTGCAGCTTCCCTCCAACCCCAAAAAAGCAAACAAAAGTTCAAACTCCCCCAAATTCTTTCTGCTCAGAAAGAAACCTGATTAATACAGTCTTCCCAACAACTGACTTGGTATTCTGCATAAGCCAAGAGATATCTTAACAGAAAACACATATGCTTCGTATCATGAAAATGACTAAAAAGAAGACAAAACAGACAAACAGTGCAATGTCTGATTATTACATTACATAGAAGTGGAAACATTAGCAGGAATGTTGGTACTTACTGTGCCTGGCTCTCTGTCTGCTCCCGCAGTAACCAAGAAATGCACAGACATGCCCGTTCAGACACAGAGGCAAGAACAGAAATAAAAAAGGGGGGAAAAATTAGAACACAAGCCACGAACAGTTTTAAAATGGCTTTTATTTATATAAGTCATTGCACATTCCTAATACAGTGATTTCCTGAAAATTACAGTATTTGTAAACATGATTTACAGTTTAACCATACACAAAGCCTAGTTTCATTTCATGACAGAATAAATTATTTTCTTTTCAAAAATTAGTCAAGTGCAATTTTGCCCAATATTTAACTGCGTAGTAGAATTTAAGCCTATGAAACTAAAGTAACAGATGCAATTATCTAAAACTTTGTTTGAACACATTCACTTCAAAATTTAACTTCTTGTTCCCCTCTACCTTCCCACCCACCCATTTAACAACATTACTTTCTTTGAAAAAATTACCCATTATGCAGTTTAACAGTTTTCCACAATATGGTGCAGGCCACTGGTGTTACAACTAAGCATTTACCAGGATGTCAAAATGCCCTGCAAACTATAGAGCATGTGACACCTAGATATCCCCTTTTAAAATACTGAAAACTTCAAAGCTGAATTTTGCTTCAGTGGTATATATGCAGACATTGTTAAGTTTGCCAACAGTTTTTTCTCATTCTATATAACTTGAATTCTTTAGAGATGCACATAATTTGCAGCAATGTGCAAATTTGACAATGTCCTAATCAGGCCTGCCATGCCTCTCACCTCTGTGGTGTTCTGCATCATGATGCTTCTTGTCATCTTTTATTGCCAAGTGAGACTGCCCACCCAAAGCACTAGAAAGGGCAAGAAGGCCAGCACTGCTTCCGAGCGGCGGGATTCCTGGAGGTTGAAGTCCTGATGGATGCGGTGTTAGAGGCACTGGAGGTCCATGGCCATGGGAAAGATGTTGAGCCTGCAACTGCTGCTGCTATTCCCAGTGGTGTCATCATCCCCAGAAGAACAATGCATAGCACATGATTTGGGAAGGAGATGGGAGAAGTTTGGTTAATTATCAAGAATCAGAGGATTTTTATTTTTATTTTTTTTTTAACCTAGCCTCTTTGTCCCACCACACTATACATACTGCATTGTATCATGCTGTCTGTGGACAGCTCTGCTCATATCCCATAAACCAAAAGGCTAGGTGGATACTTGTTCTGCAGCCTGAGAAATAGGTTCAGCTATTCTTGCTTGCTTTCTTGTGTCTGGGCATATGAACAGAAGACAGAACATGTCTATTCACCTTGGTCACGCTTCACCATCTCTCTGCTGAAGGCAGATACCATGAAAAAAGCTAGAGTAACACCCAATTAATGGGATTACAGAGAAGTCAGATAAGTGAACGTCTAAACAGGATGAGCTCAGCTAGACATGAGAGTTTGAACTGGTGAATACTAGTGGCCTCATAAGAGCAGGCGAAAATTTTATAGTACTGCTGAGCTACTGAAACCATATTTAGACTAAAGCTCACAGTATTCCACAAGTTACTTTAAAATAACTCAACTCAAAAAAATCCACAAATATTTCATCTGCTTCCATAGGTCCTAAGCCTCTTCCAGAAAACTGTCAGCATTACCTGCATAACATCTACTGGCACATGAATGACTTAATTTATTACTATTTAGATAATAATTAATGCACCCCCTACTCATAATCCCATCCCAAGACACACCTTGAGTTGTTTATAAATTTATGTAGACACAAGTGACTGACACGGAAGAACACTGGATTGGACCTGCTAATCTTCCACTTTTCTGACACGACTGCAGGGTTTTTGTTTTGTTTTGGTTTTTTTGCTTTTTTGATCCAGCCTCTAAAGAACAACAGGACATCTATCTTCTCACACACTTTATCAAGACTTCAGTAGTTTTCAGCATCCTTCTTCAAATCAGGACATGACCTGATGTTTTGGCAAGCTCTCTCAGATGCTATTTTAGTCGTTCCCTTTCTCATTGACCACATAAGCCAGGTCAGCCACCCGCACATTAGCCATGAGGCAAGATGCATCAGCAGTACTGTACTGCATTCGTGGCACTGGTCTTAGTTGTCCCCAGCTGCATTATCACACTGAGTTACCTAGTTGTGGTGTTCAACTGGCAAAGTGATTAATCCCTTCCAAATTGGTTTAGTGGAGAAAAACTTCCTCCGTTCTCCAACAGTGAGCTCAAAATAGTTTTAGTTTCTTTTGCACTGGGAAGGTCAAAACAGGGAAATGAAGTTAAATTGTGTCCATTCTTGTCCCTATCCCTTTAGGAAGCCTGTGAATATTCCCTCTATTCATGCCTCTCTTGCTTGGTTTAAATAGCAAGTAAGTTAACCCGCATGATTTCAGGAAGCATAGCTTAACGTCTTTAGATATCAAACTGCTAGGGAGACGTTACCTACAATTTCTCTGGCTCTGTTGTGTAGCCTACACACAGGGAAATATTTCAGAAGTCCCATAAATGAGGAAAAGATTAACTCCCTCTAACAAGTTCTGAAGCAGGAAGCATGTGACGAGAAAGGTTATATCCTGTTTCTCTGACAGGACTGCATACTAACAGTGACAAGCAATGACCAGCATCAGGTACAGGACAGAATATGAGAGCTGTTAAGTGAAAATGCATCGCCCTGCATAACACCCTAGCAGCTTTGCAAAATGGTTACCGAGGGCAGCAGAGGAAAATGGTACCCAAAGATGCTTTAATATTGAACTATGTTAAACTGACTTAAGACTGAAAACCTGTGCATGGTCTTTTAAGCCAACCAAAGTCTATTGTGATTTAACATTTATTATCTGAAGGTCACTGCTGTTTAAGACTAAAGTATACTGATTTGTTGTTTATATACTACCTATTCAGAATAGGTTTAAAGTTCTCCCTAACACATAAAGATGATCATTTTCAGAAGTTCATGCTCTTTTTATTTAAAACACTTGAATTATTAAAAGTATATTATATTCTTCTAGAAGGGGATAAGTGAGTATGTGCCGTACACAAAGGAAGAAACTCAAGAACAGGGAGATGGCTAACAGCAGTGGTCACCAGATATATTTTGTAACTAGACATTTGTCATAGTAGATCCTAGAAACAATTGTCTTATGCATATAATCACTTTACTATCACTTCAAAAACACTAATGCCTGATCTGTCACCTTTTAAGAGCTTCGCAGCACAGATATAAAATGGAGTTAAGTTGGCAGCAGTATCATGGTCTACTAGGCATGTTCATTAGCAGTTAATTAAAAACTAGACACCTGCCATAAGAAATGTGAAAAGGATGAGTAACAGGCCTGTCTTACTACCAATTATTATCATTACTTGCAGAGGAAAGGCTGTGTCCACTTTCAGAGGGAAGTGGGAAGGTAGAGAAGAGTGCAATGATGCATATATAAGTGACTTCACTGAGATAATTAGCCATAGCAGTGATTTTAAAAGCATCAGTAGTTCATCCACCATTTTGTTGCAAAATCAGAATCACAGAATCCTA
>VZRW01004595.1:0-20380 GCA_013398125.1 Aegotheles bennettii | reverse complement strand
TGCGGCTGGGAGGGCCCGGCGGGGGTTCTGCTCGGCTGCGCGTTCAAAGGCAATGAATACCGTGCTTCGCGGGGAAGGGAGCAAAGGCTGCCCAGCCATCCCGCGCAGGAATGTGTCCTTAGGGGCTGGGAAGGTGTCGGGGGGGCTGGGGCATCTCGTGAAGAAAGGCTGAGAGACCTGGGGCTGTTCAGCCTGGAGAAGAGAAGGCTGAGACGGGACCTTATCAGTGCAGGTCAGGTGGATGGGGCCAGACTCTTCTCAGTGGTGCCCAGTGACAGGACAAGGGGCAATGGACACAAACTGGAACACAGAAGTTCCATTTGAACATGAGGAAAAACTTCTTTACCTCGAGGGTGCCAGAGCACTGGGACAGGGTGCCCAGAGAGGCTGTGGAGTCTCCTTCTCTGAAGGCATTCAGAACGTGTCTGGACGTGATTCTGTGCCACCTGCTCTGGGTGAGCCTGCTTTAGCAGGGGGGTTGGACTAGGTGATCTCCAGAGGTCCCTTCCAACCCCCGCTGTTCTCTGATTAAGCCATGTAGTTATTAATTTATACAAGCTCTGTGCCCTTGCTAATGCTGGTGTATTTCACCTAAATAATGCACTGTACTGCTCTCTGCTTCTTGCCAACAGATGTGCTGTCCTTGAGATTTCTCTTGGATGCCATTGACAGTCTTTGATGAACTTTGTTTTCTTCTTGTATGCGAGTGTTAGACTTGGGGAGGGAGCTGCTGTGAGGGGAAGCTTTCGGCCTGTCAGAAGTCTGGGGGAATTCTGGTGTAGTTTAAGCTCTAAATTAGCAGAAACTGGGAAGCCCGAGACGATCTCCAATCACTTGAGTTGGAAGGGACTTGAAAGGTCCTCTAGTCCAACTGCCCTGCCATGGGCAGGGACATCCTTCTCTAGACCAGGTTGCTTATTGCTCTATCCAACCTGGCCTTGAGACCAAATCACTTTTGCCAGCTTGAGGGAACAGGGAGAAAGAGACTGGGCTCATCTGAGACTGTGCTGTTAGCATTGGTGGTAATTCTGCAAGCTGGGATTAGTCTGAGTCACTGAAACAAGTTACTTGAACACAGCTTGTTCCAGTTCTGGTTTTGTTTTACTGTTTTCTGTGGTGATGGGTGTTGTTAATAATATTAAGTTTTTAACTGTTAATTTATTGTTGCAGAAAGCCTAAAACTAAGAGAGCAAAAAGATTTCTTGAGAAGAAAGAACCCAAACTTAAAGAAAATACAAAAAATGCTATGCTCATAAAAGGAGGAAACGCAAACTTAACAGTGACTGAAGTGCTTAAAGACATTGTAAGTTGTTGGACACAGTATGTGACCTTTAATTATATAACCCTTTGTGCTACACCAAGAGTACCTTCCTTCTCTTTTTCATACATTTTGCATATGCTGTGCTGCAAGATCAGTATTTTCATACTATCCCTGTTCCCCAGACCTCAGGTACCCCAAAGATGTTATTGCCTACCCCTTGATGGAGATTATTTTCTTCCAAATTCTTCTTTGCTGGAGGTTTTGAGCTTATTCTCTCTGTTACTATTCTTTCCATGATTGTCCAGTAGGTAAAGTATTGCAAGTCTGTTTGAAAACAAGAGGATTAGGTACAGGATTGGGACTGGATCACTCAGCTGAAGTCACATTCCAGAATCCTGGAATAGACACTGCTTGTCTCTATCAATATGGAGCTTTCAACCTCTCCTAAAACTTCAGTTTACCAATCCTGTGTCCTAACTCCATACTTGAAAATGTTATATCTGTTCCCATGCTCTTTTCTCTCCTTGCTTTGTTATGCCTTACCATCTTATGCCAATGATAATCAGGCTGTGGTTCACTCCTTATTTTTCCTCATGCTCCTAGAAGGAGAGAGTCCATTACATGGCTTTGATTTCCGCCATTTCTCAGTTATTTTGTTACTTCTTGGTTTCTAGCAATAAATCCTTATGCAATGAATTGGGAACCAAGATTGCTACCAACCTGAAGGGTGTTATGTGAGCAGGCCTTTTGGGGTGCCTTCTTCTAGACCGATGTGCACAAACAGTTACTCTGCAGGGTGTTAAAGGATTTGTCCAGACTCCAGGTATCTCTAGGTTTGCCTTTATTAACAACTCAGAGTTGGGCCACCACCTCAGGGAATAGCAAAGACGAGCTTGAGTACACCTTCTATATATATGATATTATATAACATCATGCAGCTACTGTTTTCTTAGAAAAAAGTTTTTGGTGTTTTTCCATGTATTCAGCTGATCCTCGTTGCTTTGTTCCAATTCTCCCTTTAAAGTTTCTGTTCATTGTTGCAGTCCCTGGTCACCACGGTCTCGTCTCTGTGAACAGTCTTCATCAAAGATCACCTTTGAACTTCTAAGAAATATCTCAAGTTATTCCATTCAATACACACTTACTCTGTGTCTAGCTTTCCTCTAACATATCTATCTTAATTTTAATCACTTACTTATAATCCATTTTTTAGTGCTAAACCTAAGACACATGATTAATCTTTTGCTGATTCACTTGACTGGGGTTTAGGCCAGTCTTGGTGTAGGGGCTTTACAAAGGCCAATAAAGCAGTTTATCAATATTCTTCTAAACCCACCTGCATCCTATTAATTATCCTTTTAAGCAATTACTATTTCACTAATCATAGATATTTCTAAGTACAATCAAGTTTCTCACAGGCCTAGTTCTTTTTCAGGAAATGGGTCCACTTCCAATGGGTCCATCTTTTTGAAACACCCTGTATTTCATGTCATCATGTAAGCTGTGGAGTTTTAGAAAAAGCAGTGTGCTTAAATGTATTGGACATAATGTGTTTAATTTTATCTCTTGCAGTATGCTGTGAAGAAGCCTTTTGCTGTGCTATATAAAAAGTAAGTGGTCTCACTTTGACATCTTTGAGTCTTCTGACAAGGCAGCTTTTGGTAATTTCAAAGTGTGAATGGAGATACTGGCTAATGTGGGGGCTTGAGCAATGGAAAGGGTTGCAGAAGGTGACTGAGATTCATCATAAATTTCAGTAGTTTGGAAACAAGCTACATGTGATCAGTGTTGGTGTTGAGCCCAGTTCTGTGCCAGGTGTTACAGAGCAGGATTCAGCTTGAACAGTCGGCTTCTCTGTGCAAACAGCTACTGAGGTTCTCTGTCCAGTGGATAGGCTGGAGTTCTTACACATGAATTCTCATAAATCTGAGTTACAGATTATAATGATAGATACATCTTGCTCAAAATGGGAGCCCAATCTCTATATGGGTGTAGTGGAGAGATATTAATTGTAATAGCTAAATTTAACATTGGATGAACGAGGAATGGCAGTTGTTTATGAAGTGTCACTGGTGGTGGTGATCTGGAAGCCAAGCCCCAGAAGACAAGAAATGAGGAGGAAAGTACTTAAACTGCAGTACTGTGGAACTCCTGGAGGTATTAATATGGCTTATGGTTTGAACTAAAACTGAACGTCTGCTGCTGGAATTTCCAGTAGAATGCAGGATTTTTATGTTGTCAGATAAGTAATTAGAAGAAGCAACTGAGGGAGCTGAGGTTGTTCAGTCTGGAGAAAAGGAGGCTTGGGAGACCTCATTGCTCTCTACAACTACCTGAAAGGAGGTTGGGGCGAGGGGGTGGCCAGTCTCTTCTCCCAAGTGACAAGCGATAAGACAACAGGGAATGGCCTCAAGTTGCTCCAGGGGACATTTACATTGGATATTAGGATTACATTGGATATTAGGAAAGATTTCTTTACTGAAAGGGTTGTCAGGCCCTGGCACAGGCTGCCCAGGGAAGTGGTAGAGTCACCATCCCTGGAGGTGTTTGAAAGCCATGTAGATGTGGTGCTTAGGGACATGGTTTAGTGGTGAGCTTGGCAGTGTTGGGTTAATGGTTGGACATGATGATCTTAAAGGTCTTTTCCAACCAAACCAACCCCTAAAAAGTGCTTATCTGGGCCCTGTCTTTTTTTTTAATATCTGTTTTTTTCCCTCTTCTCAGGAAAAATATTACTAGGCCTTTTGAGGATCAAACATCATTGGTAAGTATAAACTATGTCTTCTCTTTTGACATTTTACAACCTTAAGTAATGAGGAACTTCACTGTAAGATAATTTGTTATTACTCCGTGAGGAACTAGGGGAGAAACAAAGTTTATAGGGAGTTTGGATAAGTTGAAGGTAGAGCTATATCTAGATTTATGGTGTCAGCAGACATATTCTTCCTCTGGCTGCCAGACAGAATTGTCACATTGTAAGAACTTTGTCTTCACCTGAAATGCATGTTTCTGTAAACTGTCAGACAAAGGTAGGAGTCTGTAATGCTCTTATAACAGTAACAGTGCTTGATATGAAAGGAAGAATAAAGCAGTTTATTTTGATTTTCTAAAAGTCAGTCCTCTAAAGTGCCATAGCTTATGAACAGCTTGTTTTCAGTTTGGTTGAAATAGTTAAATGCAGGGGTCATAGCTTTCTGTGAACTTCCTCATGTCTGAATGGAGGAAGAAAAGCAAACACATGCATCAGCTGTGCAAGTGTGAGATAATCACCAAGAGTTCAGTTCCAACACTCAGTCAGAAAAATGTGCAGTTTCAATTAAATATGTATATTTGGCCTGCAAGGAGGTGGGAAAAGTGGTTCTTCAGAGGCTTGGGTGTATTTTTTAAGGGAATATGTGTTTGGAAATACATTTGGTGATATGCCCGTGTCTGGATTTGGTGTTGATTGAGTGCTTTAAGGTCAAAATAATTTATGAGCAGGAAGGCAAAAAGTAGAGGGGCTAATCCTAAGATTGTGTCTCACACATTTGCACTTCAATCGAAGCATTAGTTTAACTGCTGAAATATGTCTGTCAGAAAAGCAGTGTGTTAGTTCCATCAGCAAAATGAGAGAAAGGAGATAGTGATGTACAGCAGTGGTTTTACAATAAAGACAAAAGTGAATTATCCCAAAAATAAGTTGTTCGGTCCCCGGTGATCATGATTTGGTAACGTTTGCTCTGTGCCACTGCTGGCACATAGGGAAATAAGGGTTGGCTTTCTAGTGCAGGAGGCAGTTTTTGAAATAACTCACTGCAAATGCACACTGAAGTTGGGAATTTGGGGGTATTGTATTAAGTAAATCTGTGTGAAATAAAAAAAAATGAATGTATACACAGCAGGCACAAAGGTACTTTCTTGTCTGAAAGGGATTGTGAAAATAAAGGGGAAACCTATCTAAGGAATTCTCTGTAAATAAAAGGGGAGAGGAGGGGAGAGATAGCTAAGGACCACTAAGGGTCCTTTTTAAAAAAAGAGAAGGCAGTCAATAGCGAGTACTAGAGAAGCTGCTGAAGTTGCATTGGGCAGTTGAGATTTTTAATGTATTTGGAACAAAAAATCGTTGTGCTTGCAGCATAGATCCACCAACATGGCAAGCTGCTTAATCTGCATTAATACCAAGCTGAGGTGTTGCAGTATGTGCTTCTGTTCTGTTTGTGACATGAAGCGTAGCAATGCAGCCATCCCTAATCTATCGTGAGTGGGATGGAAAACTTACTGTAGGCAGCGAGGAAAGATTTGCAAGGTTATTTGCTGAAACTAAACCTCTTACAATCCCATAGCTGGATGACTTAGTTTCACAGTTGCATAGGAACTAGCTGATCATCACCTGGCCACTGATTTAGACTTTTGATAATTTCTGGGAAAACGTGGCAGCTCAAATCATGGCATTTTACAAGGTGGTCATCCGGGGAACTTTAATTCTCGTTATACCTCAAAACAATGGAGTTGGGTCATTGAGAACAGTGTCAACAAATAATCAGAACCTAGAAAGATACGGAAAGTCAAATCAAGTCTGTTTTGTTTGTTTTTAACTTGGTTACGGTATTTTTTTAAAAGAGCAAATTTGCAGTGTATGTGGTGCTGCAGTATATGCAGAACACATTTGAGGCATTTGAGTTTGTTTGATCTGTTTAATAAAGTATCGTACAACTGTTAGAGAATTTACATATATCAGCACACAGTGATTAACAGAGCTGTGTAAGCAAGTGTTTCAAGGGGGTGGTTCTGTTCTTGATCTATCTACAGTCAGTATTTTTCAGGGACCTGGTGGCAGAGCTCAGTGCTGAGCTGAGTGATTTGTACGGACACTTAATCCAGCCTGGGATTGCTCCTGGGGGCGTGTCTTCTGACCTCCCGGAGGGGTAGAGCTGCAGTGTCTATCCTGGGCTGCAGCTGTTGCAGGGGTGGGAGGAGGTGCAGTGACTTTTTTCTGCTTCACAACCACAACGTGCAGGTATAGAAACTTTGGTACTTCTGGGAAGTACTGGTAAATAATGTGTGTGTGTGTGTATCTAGGAGCTATGGTTGATACACAGAATGCGTGGCTATCTTGAGAAGCAGCGGCATGTAAAAAGGCTTTGGAGTTGGATGTCCTCAGAAAGAATTGCTGTAATGTTGGCTCTGGACGTAACACCATAATAAGTTCTCTATCTACTCCACCTGGAGAAAAGATCTCCATGATAGTCACCACTGGCTTGGTTTGAAGTAGCACCTTAGTCTTAAATAATAAATTGACATGAAATTGCTCTGTAGTAGGACTCTCGTGCCCAGGTGTGAGAATGTTTGATACTTGCAGATGTTCCTAGGCTTGCTGTTGGGGGAATTAACTGTTGTTCAGAAGCTGTTAGGCAAAGCTAATGTGCTGCGTCAAGCTTAGCTGGGTAACTAAAATGAGGCATTACAACTGCAGCCAACTTTCAAGTACTTACTCTTCAGGCAAGAAGTCGTTGAAGGTACCTTATGTAAAAAAAAAATGAGGAATTATGAAAAAGGGCATTACAGATAAAATGGCAAGAAAAACTGTCTGGCTTGATCTTTTAAGATGGCAATGGGAAGTAAAAAAAGAAGTGAGTTGTTATTTGAACCCTGAATCCAACTGTCACTTTGGGCTTATGTGGACTTGGATAGGCTCAAAACTCTTTTGGCAAGTGCAGCAGCTCCTAAACTCACATGTTTGTGATATATACCTTCACCAAGTCTTTAACACACTACAAACTGGAACTCATGAGTTTTGTTCTTTTCCTCAATTGCAGGAATTTTTTTCCAAGAAGTCAGATTGTTCTTTGTTTCTGTTTGGCTCTCATAACAAGAAGCGACCTAACAACCTCATAATAGGTAATGTGACCCACTTGGGTTTTTATTTGGATGGGAGGTCTAGTTTTCAATGAATATTTGAATAGCTGGATTACTTTTTTTTTTACTTCCACAGGTCGCATGTTTGACTATCATGTCCTAGACATGATTGAGCTGGGCATTGAGAACTTTGTATCCCTGAAAGATGTCAAGGTAAGGAATTGCTAATGCAGTATTTCAGTGACATCTACTGGTGGAGTTTTTTTGTGCATTGGCTTTTTCTGTGCTTTGAAATAAGGACAGGAGTTGTTTAAGAATATGTTTTGTGGAATATATGAGGATTGCTAATTTGTGTACCCTAGAGTGTTATTTTTGTTCTCTGCTTTTTTTGTTGTTGTTTTGAGCAAGCTTGCAGCTTGGTTTATTCCTAATATTTTCCTTTTTAATTAAAGAGTTACATTTACAAAATTCCTGAGTCCAGTTCTGCTCATGGTAGGTTCTCATATGAACAGGCATAAGCTTTGAAAAAACTGAAGTCCCTCTTCTCAAATTATAACCAAAGAGAGTCACTCTCTTGACTGAGATGATTCGGAAACTTTCTTTAGCTTTCAGTAGCAAAAAAATACCAGTGTTCAGGGAACTAAATTCAAACAGGGAGCTAACACCTTGATTATTTAAACCTGGAGAAAAGTCACCTTTATGGTGAATGTTAGGCTATATTAGCCTCATTTTAGCAAGCCTAAAACATATTTTCTTTTGTATAAGGCAGTTTGCACACTGCAAAAATAAGGAATTTTTATTGTCCTTATTCTCATCACAGTGTGGAAATTATCAAGACAGTCTAGAGAGGTAGTGAAAAACCGATGGTGAATCTTCCCCTTAAAGTCAGATTGTCGTGTGTATCTTCATAACACTGTTTATAGTAGGGAAGTTAAGTAAATGTATTTGTTGGCTAGAACTAGTATTAGGTGATTGACTAAACTATTCTTTTAGCCTATTTCATGTATTCTTCAGTGTCAGAAGGACAGTAGACTTATTTGCCTCTAATTTTGTGGGGGTTTTTTGTTAGTAGTTGCAGTCAAATTCACTTGTTTTCACTGGAAAGTGTTATTTTATACATGTTATGGTAAAGAATCTCGCTTTTTTAATCCAACACAAAGAATAATACAATTCAGCCTTTTAAAACAAAGTCCTTTCATACTCATGCAGTGGTGTTCAATGAAAAAAAAAGTATCTATTACGGACATATTGATCACAGATCACAACAGTTCCAATATTGAGTGGCTAGCCACCTGTTAAGTCAATAATATGTTCCCTAACATGGTCTGAATTCTTGTTCTGTTTTAAAATTCTTGTTCTGCAGAACAGTAAATGTCCTGAAGGAACAAAACCAATGTTGATATTTGCTGGTGATGTGTTTGATGTAAATGAAGAATACAGAAGACTGAAGAGCCTTCTTATTGGTCAGTATTTTGGTTATTTGAGCGGTAGATTGCGTAAATCTGTAGTAATATGATCTGTTGGGAAATGCTCTTTGTCAATGAATGTTTGCTTATGTTTGGCACCAAAGGAAAAGAACAGGTTAGTTCTTTTGAACTACTTTTTGAAACTTGATAGTTTCAAGTCACATGAAATTAAAGTTAACTAGTCATAGCTGTTAGAGGGGGGAAAAAGGCTAGCCTAAAAGACTCTGAAGTTGAGCCTTTGTGTTTGCTAAAATTCATGACTTTGTGGGAGAACTCTGGCATTTTTCAGAAAGTCTTTACCTTGTAATTGTACTGGATCATCACTTTTCTAACCAAATAATGTTTTTGTGATATCTAATTTGAAATCAATGGATTAAGTTCAGAAAGTGGAGTATTTTTGCTTTTAAAAAAGTCAAATCAGTATAATTGAGCTTGTGTTTTTATAATGAAAGCATTTTCTGTTGGAAATTTGACCAATTCTAACAAAAGTGGCATTGATTTATTACTTGGAAAGAACACATGCAGTAAAAATCAGCTGTAGATAACAGCGGTGTCATAACTTCAAGGCAGGCTTGGAGCTTAGTAAACAAACTGGCATAAAAGTTTTTTTCTGTCTCAAGATTGGAGGCTCTGGAAGATAAAGCACATCGTGGTTTTTTTTTTCTGGGGAACTACAAAAAATTATTCTACTTTTCTTTGGATAGCTTTTTGGGACATGGAAGTCGTATGGTACTCTATCTCTTGACACTTAAAAATGCATCTTGCTTGGTAGTACTAGATCTAGTAAGTAGGGTGGTGTGTTTTATCTTTTTAATAGGTTTCCTAAATGTAGATTATGGGTTTTATTTTTTATTTTTTTTTAAAGCTCTAGTAAAATACTGAAACTGGCCCAATACGAACAGTCTTGTCCTTTCAGTTCCATTCTTGGGTTGTACCAATTTATAATTGCACAGTTTTGCAAGACCTCCCTTTCATATAAAATAAATACTGGTTGAACTGTTTTTTTTTCTAGGCAAACAGGTTAAAACAGACCTTAAAAATGTGATATTTTTTTTTCCCTTAGTGTTATAATTCCTTAAAGCAAGATGATTAATCTGGAATGAGACTGAAAAGGGAGCAGGAGAGGGAAAAATTTGCATCCTCTCAGTACAGTGGAGTGGTTGTTGGGGATAGATGAAATGCTAGTAACTGTGCTTATAAACCTTTGAAAGTGGGTGGGTACTGAATACGAAGATAAGTGAGTTTTAATACTGTGTGTTTGTGTCACTCTGAATGAATATTTACACTGCAGGAAGCAGGAGCATTGTTTTCTGAAGTGTATCTTGTTCAGGCATCTGCACAGTGTTGGTGACTGGCATCCAGATGTGATCATGCACCCCATGATGAAACAGCTTGATACTTGAGATGGAAGACATGCTTCGTTAGTTGCCAATTAACTAACTAGTCCTTCCTGTCCTATTTATTTTGATGTTCATCTGACGTTTTTCCTTTTGCCTTTCATGACTCTGCAGTCAAATGTACTCAGATCAACACCCAGTCTTCCTTCTTGAATGTACTCCAAGTACTCCAGGTCTTAATGTGCTTCTTTGAAATGTGCTTCTATGAAATGTGCTTCTATGAAATACCTACATGCAAAGCAATAGACAAAGGAAAAGGTTGAGTGTGAAGGCTTGGAGGTATCACTAAACAATTAAAATCATTTGGGTAATAATTTGACCTGCTTCAAAACTGCCCGTAACTGATAGGGAAGAACTGACTCTGTGTGTTCCTGCAAAAGAGAGTGCTTTTAAGCTGCCCCTCTATTGCTAAGAAAGATAGAAAAATGTCTCTATAACAGCAACAGCAAATAGTTTGTTACTGTAGCAGTACCGTTGGGATCCCAGAGGGAATATTAGATAGCTTCTTGTTGCCAAAGCAATGGGATGCCAGTGGTGCTGGTGAACAACCAAGCTTTCCTTGGCTTTTGTGGTATCAAAAGAGTTTATGCACGTTTGGAATATCATCTTACAACAGTTTCTTTGTAAAATTAAAGGCAAGGGTGAATTGTTGTCTTCATGGCAACCAGATCCTATAGTCCATTTAAATTGTGAAGTGGAAGAAGTTACTTAGGAGAAATAAATGGCAGCTGCGTTTTTCTTTAGAGTCCTGGCAGACAAAGACATCCCATTCTTTCTCTGTTGGTTTTCATTGCCTACTGATATGGTGGTGTAGAAATTAATTTATGACCTAAATCCTTGGAATGCAGTTCATGAAATGTTAATAACTTTATGCTTGTGTTTATAAAATACTTAATCTCTTGCAAAACTGCCCGCTTGTTAGTTCTGTTATTGCACACCCATTTCATCCAAAAAATGGCTAGGTGCCACGTAACTTGCTTATACACTTTATAAAATGTTGGTTTCCTGGAGGCCTCTACATTTTTAGGTGGACGATCAGCTTGTTCTTCATACAGCCTTCCTCACACAGACTCTTTTGAGTGTCTCAAAAGATTTGTGGGTTCCTTCTGGCCAAGAAAGGGGATGGCTGGGAATTGCCTGGCATAGAGTTTAAACTCCACTAATGCTAACTGCTGCATAGGTTACAGTGCTACCAGCTTTTGGATACAAATTGATACAAAATCAGTAGTGTATAGGCTCATGTTCCAAAATAATTTAGGAATTTAATCTGGAAATGGAAAGGTCCCATGAAGCTCTCTGCAGGAAAAAGTAAGTTAGAAGTTCTGGCAACATGTTGGAAGACAAGGGGGGAAAAGAACTAGGAGTGGAAAGAAATAAGAAAGCAAGTCTCCAGTCCAACCAAAGCAAGAGTCGTAAATTAAGAGTACATTAAAAAAACTTCAACTCTCTGGGTATACTGAAGTGTAAAGTTTCTGCAGTGTTTCAGCATTGCCAGGAAACAGAAATTCCTGACCACCTGCGTTTGTTGGAAGAGATCATCCTGTGGGTGAAAAGATGTATGATGCCACAGGAAAATATGAAGGGGAGGTTTTGCCAGTAAAACCACTGTAAATGTAAGCTTGTGTACTTGCAGAGAACTAGTCAAAGGGAAAATATACACCAGAAGTGAAGAAAATTTTGTACTTGCAACTTCTTCTCTAACTACAAGCTCAAATCCCAAGAGGAGGAACAGTATTTAAATGACCAAGGAAGCTTCTGGGCTAGACTTCAGCTGGTATCTGCCAGCACAACTTTGTTTTGGATGTCACTCCAGTGCTGATACACTCAAAACAGGTAGTGGAGGAAAAGACAGCTAGCCGAGGGATCTGAAAATGGGACAGAACGGAAAAGACTGATGTGTTTTGCATCTGTTAGCAGTTCTCATGTGTTTCGGCATTGCCCTGTCATGTTTATTAGCACACCTTGTTCCCTCAGTCAAGGTCACATTCTTTCTCCACCCTCTGCATATGCAGGACAGATTCCTGTGCTTATTGCAAGCTCTTTGATTGCATAGTATTTTTTTCATAGCTTGATACAAGAACCTCAGTAGAGAGAGCTCATTTTGTATTTAACCTGTATTTCAGTGTTCTCTTTGCAAGCTAAGAAAGTATTTCAAGTGCCTTATTTTTATGTGTTGCTTATTAAATACAGAAAACGTTAATTGTTGTGATGAATTCTGCTTTACCTGAAGTACAGAAGTGTTTTGTTGTGGGGGAGGTATGAAAGAAATGATATATCTAAACTTTTCCCCCAAGTCAGAGAGAGGAAATGTAGACAAGATAGAGTTTTGATCTATTTTGTATTTGTTTGGATCCCTCTTTGTACTCTTCCAAATCTGTCTCTGATTAAAAATCTTAAGTATCAGTTTTTTGAATGATGTCTTTAAGCAGATACCTGAACTAATGACTTCTCTGTGTTGATGTGTTTAGCTGAGTGTGAACAGGCCTAAACACAAAATAAGATACATTTAATTTTTCTGACTTTAGAGCTGAATATTTAGAAGAATAGACAATGTGATTATCCCAGTTATCTTAATAAAGCAAAGTTACTGCTCTGAAAGTGTACTTGCTCTTCTCCACACACTTGTTTTTAGACAGTGTGTATGCTGCTACCAAATGCTCTGTGGGAAGTCACTGGGTTTCTGTGAGGGCTTCTGCATAGGTTTGATTTTACCAGTGCAGGAGCTAAACACGTGCAATGTTAAGTTTCCCTCCCATGTTTTGGCAGGGCTGCAGTTTTAAATACAGCTGTTCTGTGAGATTCCCATTAAATGTACCAATATGACTTTTCTAGGGCCATCCCATGGCCTAGTTAGATGCAATAAAAATGCCTATATAGGCAAGGAGTCCGCATCAGCGATGTGGGTTCGCTATGAAATAAAACAATTTGTCATAATAATCTGTTGGTTTGGTTTTCAGCCAAGAAACCTAGCATTTATTCTTTTTTAATAAATATTGGTTCAGATTTCTTCAGAGGTCCCAGTGTGCCCAGTATTCGTCTGGCTGGTTTAGAGTATGTTCTGCATTTCACAGCTGTTGATGGAAAAATTTACATGCGGAGCTATAAGTGAGTATGCTCTTATCTGTTTATTTGCTTTTTGGTACACTTGTCAGCTTTTCCCCAAACTTATTCCGTGGTGTAACTGAACTGTCTTGAGCAATAGTTTTCTGTATTTAAAACATACAATGTGTAGGGGTGTTCCAGCATTACGCAGAGTAACAGCAGAAGGAAAACACTTAAGCCCTAAGCCTGCTGCTTCCTTCCTTGTTGAGCTCCCCCTTCTAGCTCTTTCACGTGGTTAGATTAGTGAGGTGGTGTGAATTAACTTGGTGAATTCAGAGTACTGTCTAACACTTCACAGACCTAGTCTGTTCTCAGGCTGGTTTCTAGGACTCTCCTCACGTAGGTGTTTGTCAGAGAATGACAGGTGGTAGGCTGCAGCCAGCAATACACAAGTTAAAACAGGAAAAGTCAGGACAAGGCAATCTTTCTGGCTGTATTGGTGTTCACCTTGACAGTTTGTGGCCTTGCCTTAGGAGGCTGTGAGCATTCATAGCTTGTATTCCATCTGATTCTGTTTTCTCTTATAACAAAATCACTTCTATCAGTCTCATTCTTCAAAAGAAACAAACAGAAAACTTTCTCGATTAGCGCTCAGATGGTTTTGCTGTAAACAATAGTAAATGTTTTTCACATCTATTAATAGCCAGGGCACTGTTTTTAATTTGAGGAGTGATACGGCTTTCAGCATAGCAGGACTGAGTTTTCACAGTAATACTGATAATACTGGTCTCATTCATGGGGGGGGGGAGTTACATTAGCCAGGTAATGTTTTGGGTGTGTTCACATTGTTATGGGACAGATTTAATATATTATAAATTCTTATTGACAGACATCTTTTTCAATAATAAAAGTTAGCAGTAGCAATTTTTTTAATAGTCTTCTGAACTACATGATTGAACCTGTCCTTTAGGAAGATGGAAAAATCTTTATTGCAGAGGACAATGTTGGGTTTGGTTCTTTTTCCCTTTTAGAGTGCTTCTGAAGAAATCTGGCTGTAAAATACCAAGAATTGAACTGGAAGAGATGGGGCCTTCATTAGACCTGGTTATGAGGAGGACACATTTAGCTTCAGATGACCTTTATAAGCTGTCTTTAAAACAACCAAAAGCCCTAAAGGTACGTACCTTGGAATGTGGATTACTTCCAGATCTATCCCTGAAGAAGAGCAAAAGCTGAAGCATTAATTATTGTGTATTTACCAAAGCTTACTTTTATATAGGCCAGCTGAGATTTCTGGGGCCACGGCTCTTTTGTGCCTACAAACTCTCCTCTGGAAGTGTATAGAATTTGCAAAACAAATCTTAATATCTAAGCCTCAAATAGCATATGTAGCCTGGCTTTTAGGCACGCGATTCTCACCAGAGCTTCTGCACTCTCTGCTCAGAAATACTAATGTTGTTCTTCCCTTACAGCCTAAGAAGAAAAAGAATATCTCCCACGATGTGTTTGGTACAACTTACGGTCGAATCCACATGCAGAAGCAAGATCTTAGTAAACTGCAGACGCGAAAAATGAAAGGGTTAAAAAAGAGGGCAGCAGAGAAGTCAGCTGAAGATGGTGGGGTTAGTCCCAAAAAGTCAAAGTCAGCTTGATAGTGTGAAACAGCTTTGGAAACAATTGTACCTTCAAATTTAGTATATATATTGTAATATAAATGTGTCAGACATAAAAGATTCAGCTTCTGTTAGCTTTAGTTTTATAAAAAAAAATATTTTTTATGATTTGTCATTTTGAAGGGAACATGGGGATTATTGAGCTTTAACATGGAACTTGGTTGTTTAAAATAAAAAATGTGATATTACCTGCTTAGTTTTTTGAAGCTGAGTATTTATTCTCTTGGTGTTAGCAAACATATGCTAGTCAGGCAGGTGACTCACTTCCCAAACAGTTTTATGGCTGTTACATTGGGAACGCTTTATCAATCAACCCATCTTACAAATCCTGTGCAGGACCAGAGTGGTTTATGTGCATAATATAGGCAACACAACTTCTGTGTTCAGTTACTGGTTACATATTTCAGTTTTTGCACAACTGCAATACTCTATAAGCCATTTTCGGAAGTGTGAACTCAGAGCATGTGTCTGATGCCAGGCTATGTTTTTAACTGTTGCACCAAGCCCTACTTTGCACTTGCAGAATCAGAATGATGAAGGTGTTTTTACTGTGTTCATCGCCATGGTAGCAAAGTACGTGATGTTTGCTTTAGGTACAAATGAAACCTTTACAGTTTGAATTTCAATCTTTGATGCTCAATTTGTGCCCAGAATGGAAATATATGAAGCAACTGTGAAAGGTACAATTTTTTTTTTCTTCTTACCCTGCTTTCCTCCTAAGTTTGTGCTCGGGAGTTAGTGAAGACTCAACTAAAGGCTAGGGTAAAGGGGATGAGAGTTTTAAGAGCTTAGTGAGACTTTGGAACATAAGGAAAAACTTTGCTTTTTTCCTTCTGCTTGTCTCTTTGGAAGCTATTATTCTGTCCCTTACCATAATTATGATAAAAGTGTAGACGTTTTATGAACACAGCAGGCATGTTCATCCTAGTTACTTTTTTAATGCTTTATCTTTTCTTGTTACTTTTCTCAGTGTCATCAGTTGAAGTGTCACATTAGAAATAGGTGGTTTGCTACTTTTACTTGTCTTCCGCTTCCCGGATGGAAGCTGCCAGACAGCTTGCTTTCCTCATGTGAGAGCTGAGCCATAGCTGTGGCTGTGCAGTGCCACATCCAATGTTCTTGCTGTGCTGGTTTTTTTTATAAAACTTGCAGTGTGAAAACAAAAAGGCTTTGAAATTTTGGGGGTTTTTTGAGGGCACAAACATATATTAATCCTCAATGTATTACCTAAAAATAGCGGGGTTTATCGCTACACTAAATAAATTGCATGGCTTTCTAGATCCTTTTCTAGGATCTATAACCATGGATTTGAGAAATTGATAATTCCAAAAGCTACTTCAGATTTGTAGTTCCCACCGTATTTCTGAAATACAGATTGCTGCACTTTTGACCGAAAGCCACATTTGGTAATGGGTGTAGGAGAATTGTGGTAATGGGCATGCTGTCTTTTATGATCTTCTAGTAAAAAAATCTTAATTTGGAAATTAATTTTGTTGCTTAATGTGGTGTTTAAAATCTGATTTTCATAGAAGTAATGTAGACCATCTAACATCCTGTTACATCTTCATGCAAAAAGTGAGAGTTACTCGGTAGGAATCCTCAGAGATAAACTGTTGCATCCCACCGTTGGTTTTGTTTAATGCTGCTGCTGGGTTTGCTCCTTGTGCGAAGAGGAAGCTTAAGCAGGTGAGGACTACTACACCTGCTGACAAATAAGTCTTTAGCCCCTGTGGTTAGTGCAGCTTCAAAGTCCTCAAGCACAGGAAATGGGTCAATGGGGAGAACCCCGGTGCAGTGTTCACCTGTTGGGGGGTCTTCTGTCTCTGTGGACTAGAGGTGGAACCAGCAGTGCCTGACATCCCACACATCTGTCCCACACCTCTGGTTGTTCATGTGAATACCCTTCTACTCTTGGGTTTTGTACTGGTGAAATACAGCCACATGGTGGACAAAATTCATTGGATATGTGAGACAAGGAGAAATTCACCTGGATGTAGTGTAAGGATATTTAGGCTATGCTTTGTCATATTAGTCATTTTAATGTTGTGTAGTTAGCAAGGATTAAAATCTGCTCCATTTCTAATAAATTCTTTGTAGTACTCAAAGTGGTGCTGTTTTGGTGCATACTCTTGAGTGGGAAGTGGAAATGCTGTCTTGTTTTGTTCTCATAGCAGAAATGAACCACTCTGATCTGATCCTGACGAGACGGGGAAGCCAAATTAGCAAATGAGTTCACACCATTTCTTTCAGATAAGTTTCAACCTTGCTGCAAAGCAATAATTAAGCCACAAGACTGGTGGCAAGTGTGGTTTCAGATGCAACTGCATGTACAACTGCATCTCTGCGTGGCAGGCAGTTGCTACATTTTGAGTATCTGATTTAACTCAAGGTGAGTGGAGACAGGAGGGATAAATATGACCTTTCTAGTGGCGTGTTCTTATTTCTCATGGTCTTTCAAAGTGTGAGAAAATTTGTCAGGTGCTGCAACGTAACTGTGTGCATGGGGAACAGAACACGTGGTGCTCAAGGGGCAGCTGATGAAAGGGGCTTGCCTTGTCTCAATTGCCCCTTGCTTCAGAGTTCACCACATTCTGAAAACAAATAAACGTGGCCCCAGGGTCTGTGTGGCACAGGCAAGGCATAACTGGCATGTCCATCCCTTTCCTTTGACTTTCATCTTCTTACCTCCCAATGCACTGGAGACAGCTTCATGTATGGGTTGGGCATAGTAATGAATTCAGTTTCAGGAAGATCCCTGTGGGTACAGCACGGCTCTGGAGGCTGTACCTGTGTGGTAAAACAGAGGTGGAGCTGCAAATCAGCAGTCAAGCCCTGTCTGTAGTCTAGCTGCCAGGATGGCAAGGGCAGGGAGGATGAGATTTGTGCCTTCTGTGGACCCTGCGTTTGTATGCGGGTGTTGCCCAGCTGTGCTCCCCGCACCCTTATTGCTACTGTTACCCTGGCTGCTGTCACTACAGGTGATTACAGGCCACCCCTCGAGTGCTGTGTTCAGTTTTGGGCCCCTCACTTCAAAAAGGACATTGAGGTGCTGAAGCGTGTCCAGAGAAGGCAACAAAGCTGGTGAAGGGACTGGAAAATGTCTTATGGGGAATCTCTGAGGGAGCTGGGGTTGTTCAGTCTGGAGAAGAGGAGGCTCAGGGAGGACCTCATCGCTCTCTACAACTGCCTGAAAGGAGGTTGTAGTGAGGCGGGGGTCGGTCTCTTCTGCTATGTCCATAGTGAAAGGACAAGAGGAAACGGCTTTAAATTGCAGCAGGGGAGATTCAGATTGGACATCAGGAAAATTTCTTCACTTGTAAGGGTGATTGGGTACTGGAATAGGCTGTCCAGGGAGGTGGTGGAGTCGCCGTGCCTGGGGGTGTTCAAGAGGTGTCCGGATGTGGCACTGGGTGATATGGTTTAGTGGTGATGTAGGTAGGTGGTTGGACTGGATGGTCTTGAATGTCTCTTCCAACCTCAATGATTCTATGATTAATGATATACATAGCATTTATAGTCTCCCTGCACTGTAAACTTTTCTTGTGTGGTGTGATTAGGAGAGGAGGAAGAGAGGTAAATGTTGAGTGGTGCAATGTGCTAGGTTCTTGGGATTCCCACTGATTCACAGTGGGAATCAGTCCTGGGCACGTATAATCACAGCCTTAGCTCTGTGCAACTACTATGTAACTGAGAGAGCACTGGGGGGACTGAGTGGTGTGTGTCTGAAAAGAGCATATGCACTCCTTTCTGTTTCCTGGATTTTGTGGGTTTGAGTTTATAGTTCCTTAGCAACATTATTTGTTTTCACTAAGTGCTTTCTGGGTCTGACGCTGAGGGTTTCCCTCCCCCACTGGCTTGGCTGCAGCTGGCGAGGGTTAGCAAAGAGCGGGAAGGGAGGACAGTTAAACATCACAGACATACTGGGTATCACACCGACTGCTGCATCCACCAGCCATGGGACGGAAGGCTGGCCAGCACTTATTCCTTGGTCTATCAAATATAAGGGGGGTGAGGAGACTAGAGCAGGCCTGTGTCAGAGACATTTTCATTATTGAAGAGGGGGAAGTGGAAAATGTTAGCTGTGCATAATATATATATAACATAGCCATATGTAACACATACTAACGTGTATTACATGTGCAGATAGTTCTCCCCTGTTTCCAGTGCAGTTTATCTCCTTTTCGACTTTGCTAAAGTGCCTCTAGCAGCACTGACACATCGCTGATGCAATCCAAAGACATAGCTGAGAAATAGGTCAGTTCTGTTGGAAGTCAAATTTCCTAAAAATACAAAAGGAAAAGGAGGCATGAGGCAGCTGAACATGAAACCTGTGTAGGACTGCCTTCCTAAATGGGTGAATGTTCAAAGTGAGCAATGTGGCTAACGCTGTACTGGAAGAACAGCTTTGCTATCATGCATCTGTGCAGTAGATAGTGAGGAGGAGCTGGCAAAGGCATTCTGGGAGAACAGAGTTTTGGAGGGACCTGCCTGAGGAGGTTGAGAATTGATAATCTTGGAGATCGTGGTAGGCAGGAGGGACTGGAGTACTGTGTGGGCAGAGAAATTAAAATGGGTGTTGGGAGAGGGAAAGATTTACGGGTAACATGGGATTCATCTACTCAGAGCAATCAGTGAACACAGTAGACGTATGCTGATCAGGAATGTTCTAAGGCATCTGTTCCTTGTTTGTTCTTGTTTTCTTTGACTAAGTCATATTCTGTCTAATTGATCTTTTTTTTCCCCCCGCTTCTCTAAGTTAAGCACAAAGTAACTCAGGGGAAGTAGAGGTAAAGTTTTGAGCAGAACTTAACAGAAAGCATGTGGGATTAATGGCATTCCCCCAAGGCATTCCCTGAAGTTCTCATTATGTTCCCACTTTCCCCTCTGATAATCCCATAATCCTTCCTGTGATACAACACATTACCTGTAAAATCTGGATTTCTCACTCCTTCCATGATACCAAAATACGCCCATGCGGGCTCTAACTGTCTTCTGTTTTGATTGCTGCAGTTTTCTCCTCTTGACTTCCTTCACTGACACAGCCTCCAAACCAGACACAGCTGCAGTGACCCGTTTCCTACTGCTTGTCCAGATCATCTCTTTGTGCTGGCAAGAAGTTGAGTTTCTTGTCCTTTATCGCTCATGGTGATTGTTACATTAATCCCTTCTTTCTGCTCTACTAGTGGCCACAATATTGGCCTCCCTCATCTTTCTCAGTTATCTTCTATACTCTGTACTGACCAGTAATCACTTCATTCCCTGCTCAGTTGATCACTGTAACAACTAAGGCACTCACTGAGGGTGTCTGGACAAACTGAAGCAAGGAATTAAGAGCCACATTCAGTGGCAGGAGTCAAGCTCCAAAGCCAGGGATCAGGAGCCAGAGTCAAAAGAGGGGATGGGGTGAAGAGCTGTCCTGTCAATCACAGTATTAGGCATGTCTGTCAGGCAGGGCAAACTGCAGGAAAGATCTAACCAGGCCAACTTCTCAGTTGTTACCTAAGTGGGAGAACGTGAGCATGAGCTCTAACCTGTTGGTGCCAGCCAAAGAGATGCCAGGCTTTGTTCAGCAAACTGGGAATGAGCTCCTTGGTTGATTATCCCCTGCCAGGAGGTTACATATGTTTGCTGTGTGCGACAATGCCTGCAAAGATCTGAGCAGCGTGCAATAAACTGGATTTATGGATAAATGTTTAGGCCCTGACC
>VZRW01004593.1:54118-64707 GCA_013398125.1 Aegotheles bennettii | reverse complement strand
CTGTGATTCTGTGTGATTCCATCCTGCAATCCAAGAATGAAAATACATAGAATACCAAGCACAAGAGAGATCTCTACAGGTGCCCATTCAATATATCATTCTGTTTTGACAGTGGACTATTCAAGACTCTGCTCTCCTAAAGGTTTTCTAACTACTTGGCAGTAATTTCATCAGTGACACATTTCCTTCTACTGCAGTGTTCCTCTAGAAGATGATTGGGGAAAAAGCAGCAGGAAAACAGGAAAGTTCATACCATGGTTGAAGTAGGATGCAGTGAAAACGAACTGTTCTCAGCAATAACCCCAGATCTAACTCAGACCCAACAGGAAATTGTGGAAAAGTAATTTTGCCTGACCATTTTTATTTCCCTGTCTATAGAAAAAAGGTGGAATATAAGCATCTCATAGAAGAGACTGCCAAAATAAGGTGGAGCTTGCAGAGGGCTCCAAGATACTTAGCTGATAACTGCTATAGAACCACAAAATATTACTACATAAGACAGTTATTTTTTAATGAGCTCTGCCACAGCAATTCCTATGTATCTGCCTTTAACACCAAGCTCTGGTATAACAATGCAATTATCCTTTTGTGTTTCCCTGACTCCTCCTATCTCTGTCTCCTGTTTATTTGATTATGTTCAGAAGTGTTGCTTTGAAGGAAACATACAGGGCTAAATCCTGAAGTGTTTAATATTTTATTTATTTATTTATGAAGCTACACTCTAACTTTAGTCAATAAAAGTTAACACTGAATGAGAACTGTATAAAAGGGGAATAACTGATTTTTGTCGCACTTCTGTTCTACATGACATTACAGGCTATCCTGGTAAGTCAGAAGCTGAGTTAACAGCTGAATACTTAGCTGATGCAATTGCTGCTGCACACAGATCCAGAGGCAAGTATATTGTAGTTTAGAACCTCCTGTGTGAATGGGCTTTCTGTCGCACTCGAGGGAAAGAGCTGTATCCAGTTTTTTAGAAGAAAGGATCTATCTGGAGAGAGACATGCTCAGAGACTCAGGCTGTAGCATTTAAGAAGTAGCATTAAGCATCGTGCATCATTTAAGAAATGCTGCTACAGGCCACCTACACGTTAGCAGATAGTGGCTATTTTTCTGTGCAGCTGTTGAAAAACTAATTTCTCTTTGCCACTCTGTGCAGTAAGATAGGCAAAGCAGGAGTGAGTAAAGGGCCAGACTTGAGGAAAGAAATACACATGTCAAGATAATGTGGCAGCCATATAATCATCCTGAGGGCTGCATTCAATCCATAAGCCAGCTAGACAACTCAGCATTTTGTGAGGAGTTGGTAGCTACCAAGAAAGGACATATCTCAAGAAACACATCTGCACAAGCACTAGATCTCTCTTTACCTAGAAAGCTTACCAAGCAAATGCTTTTCCAGAGCTAGCTTTCCAAAAATGTGCCTTTTGGGCAAAGCCTAACATGTAAGTGTCTGTGCTGCACCCATTCCTTGGATGAATAATGGACCTCAGTATTTACAAGTGTGCACTCATCCAGTCAAAGAAAAGAAGTGATAGCATGTGATTTACCTCATAAATCACACTTTAGAAATACACTTTGAATTCCTGTTATTTGCTGGCACTCTCCAGGAGAGGAAAAATAAAGGTAAAAAAGATAGAAGAAACTAAAACTCAGCAATGAACTCAGCTCCTCACGAGACAAGAAACATCTGAGCAGCTGTTTCCCCTCACTATTCTGGTTTTATTTTAACAAAATTATTATGAAAATACTCTAACCAACACTCTTAAACTGGGAAACCAGCCTGCTTCTTGATCACATTTAAGCAGAAGGAGACACTTACATATTGTAAGCTTCTCATTGTCAACTCTTCACTCAGGTCTACCAAATGCTTCTTTTCCTAGGCAACTTTGCAAAACCTGAAGGAAAAGACTAACAAACAATTCCCACCAAACACCAGTATGGGAATGCTCTTCAAGTCCTATCTACAGTTGATGCCAAAGATGGCAACGTATTTCACAGACAGCCACTAATGCAAGTTTGCATTCCGTCTCTCATAATCCTTATTGACCAAAAAAAATAGATGGCTTGAGGACATAAAGTACAAATATGACCTACATCACCTTATAGCAGTTTCTCTTCATTTCCCACAGCCATGAAGTAAGTATCATGGCCGCAGGTTACCTATCATTTTAATTTTTGTTTCTGGGAGTGCTCGTGTGGGTTGTTTTCCCTTAATGAGACATCCTTGCCAAGCAGGCATTTCAGGAGGCATTTTCTGCTCTTGCAGAGGAGTAATTAGGTCGGTGCCTTGTTCTACACCAGTGTCAGGCACTCCAAAAAGCAGCTCTGCCCAGTCGTTAACGCTTAAAAACAAGCAGCAGCATCTCCACTAATTGGTCTTGATGAAGCGCTGACATTCCCAAAGGGACTCTTTATTTCACCAGGCTCGGGAACCAATTGACATAGGATGACAATATCATCCTTGCTGATCATCTGCATTGTAGGCCTTGGCTGTCTTTGTTGTTATTTATTGAAAGAAAAAATAGCTCTTGGAAAAGAAAATCAATGCAATGAGAAAATGAACAAAAAAGCCCATGTATTCAGCCAAACTGCTTTTGAAATCTTACACAAAGGCAGGCAAAATATAAATTCTGAGAAACAAACCAGCAGAATTCCCCTCACACGCAATCCAGAATTTCTATAATCACGTACTTATGTGCGTGAATATTCAGGCATTCGGTGCCAGCCTTCTGGCTGAGGTGGAAACTGGGTAGCACAGGCATCCCCTCCCATGCAGCCTGCATGGGACATGCAAGGTAGACCAACCAAATCTGAGAGCAAGCCCAGCCATTATCAAGCGCAAGCACCAGCCCAACACAAAAGCAGTGACTTGCATCATTTGTTCGAATTTTTTGTTTGCTTGACAGCCTTGGTACTGCATCTCCTCAGAGTCTGCACGCAGAGCAAAAAGGGAAAAAGGTTGCTGATGCTTTAGCACACAGACTGCAAAATGAAGGAGACTTAGGAGAGGGAAAGAAAGCCCCATTCATAAACGACAGGCTAGGAATAGCACATACAGCTAACTTTGTTGTACATTCTCCATGAGGACTAGGAAAAACCCCGTGGACAAAACATGACCTCTTAATTTGCCTTTTATTTTTCTCATTTTGCTTTTATCAGCTTTACCATAACCCTTCTGGGATCCTGTGCACTGGAATACAGCTTTCACTCCCTGCATGTGGGATGTTCAAATAGTTTGGCAGATTCATCGGGCTGCTTTTTGGAGTGCCCTTAAAGAAAATAGGTGTTGCCAATTAGCAGCCTGTGATATTAGCCATTTAAATATGGACACGTTGTCACTGGTCTCCAATCCTAAACACAACATGTCCATGAACTTAATCCCTGAACTTAATCCATGAACTTAATCCCTGAAGATTTTTGCTCCTTTTCAAATTCCCTGCTTTGATTTGATCTCATTCAGCCAAACATAGCCTCTGAATAGCCTGATATTTCTCAGTTCTTCATGCAAATCATAATCAGACTTTGGTTAAAGGATTATAAAAATTGTTATTTTTGTTTACATGACCCAGAGTTGTGCAGTGGATTAAAACTACAAGAGGCCCTTGTTTGGAGTAGTGCATCAGAGTGGGAGCTCTTCATGAGCAGCTCTTGTCATGGGCAGCTTGCTTTAAGAGACTCGATCACTCAAGTAGGAGAGCACACACTGGAGTTCTCCCAGAGTCCAGAGTCTTTACTTAGGATCAGGTGTGTGAAGCTGAGGGAGGGAAGCGAGACAAATTAAAAGGGCACAGTCCAGATAAAAATAACTAGTCAAATGCCACTCTCTTTATTTAAATACTGTCAGTCCCACAAATAAGTATGCATGGCAGAATGAAAGCATAAAGGAGCCTTTTTGCCTTGCACTCTTATAAAAGAAAATGTATCAGTTTAGTTCCTCTGATCAGGGAGCCTACAGAAAGCTTCTTAAGGGTTTATGTTTCCCCTCAAGATGGAAGCATGGCCTACAGCATCATGGCCCCTGCGCCACTTGCTGTCCTTGTGGACTTTACCCACAGGTGACAAAGACATTTACCAATCTTTGTTAGCCAGCACCCGAAGGATATCTGAAGTTTATTTGGATTATTTTTTATTATAATTTTTTACTCAGCTTTAGCACTGTATGAATACAGAGTGGTGGTTTGTTGGGGGGCCGAGCTGGGGCATAAGGACCAGCTATGACCCTTTTCCTGGGTGGTGCCTGTTAGCTTATTTTCTGCATCTATTACAGCAAAAGGGGCTTTCACAAGGGTTTGACAAAAAGACAAGCAGTCCTTTTAGTCGGTTTTTCACACATAAGGGTGAAAATGGAAGACTGCAAAGAGGTGGTGTGGAAGAAGTAAAGTTAGATCCACAAAATTAAATGGTTAGGATGGGGCCCCATGTGGGAAGGGAGTCATCATATTCCTTTCCCTACCCTTTCTCTGTCTTAAGTGTTTGAACTGTAAACTCCATGGGACAAACTGTCTGCTCCTCTTCTTTAGGACACTGCCTAGTACAATGGGTTCCTGGTCTAGGTTGGTCCTCAGATGCTACTATAACAAACGTGATTATATATTAATAATAACAACAGTGTTTTAATAATAATGACAATTACAAGCTCAAATCCTGTTGGATTTATGTTCCAAACACTGCAGGAAAGATTTTAATTGTGGTTTTGTTTTGTTTTTCTCACTTCTTTCATATTGTTTTAATTTGAAAATGTCAATGAAAACAATTCTGCTAAGGCTGAACTTTGTAAAACCAATAAAATATTTTTAATATCACACAATGTCTAATTCCAAACCCTGAAACTATACAACATGCTCTCTTTTACAAATTTCCTTTATCACTGTCAAATGCAGTGACACTTCCTTACCTTGCCAGACAAAATAAATACAAACAATAAGTATAGAGGTTATATCTTTGTTCCAACCTTTAAAAGATTTCCCCAAAAAACAAAGAGTTACTGGGCAGCCAAACAGCAGGTAAAGCATCATGCTGTCATATTAATTTCACATTTCACTTTGTGAGAATATTGTGGAGCATGCACTTAACATGACAGATTTCAAGTTGTCTTGCTTTGCGTACTGATATTTTTTAGGAATAAATGAGGTACCTATCAGGCAGGCAGAAGTAGCCAAAGGTAATTTAATTGTGCTTCCCTGAAACCTCAGGAAAATCCCACTTGCTGCTGCATCCAGATTTGGGCCTATGCTGTGCCAACCGTTCCCTACATGCTGGGTTTATCATGCCAGAGCTTGCTGCTGGCCTGTTCTAAAGACAGTAAAAAGCTGTACAAGCACATCTATCACCATCCATCACTTGAGATATCAGCATCCTTCTGAGGGCTTTAACATACATTTACACACATGTGCATATATACACAAGTGCATGTTACCCTCATAAGTACACCATGGCATTCATTTAGCTGCTTCAGGGAGATGCCATTAAGGTCTTCCCCCTAACTACCCTGCACTGACATGAAGAAGCAGAAGTATTTCCTCTAGGATAACCTTACAGCTGTCTACTGAAGACCAGGCTCTGCACTGCTGAAACACAAAGCTCATATCTGGCACTGGAAAAGCTCCCAGAGTGAGGCCTTACCACTGGGCACTGTTAATGGGTGCAACCTTTTTTGTATCCTTTTCAAAAGCATTTTAAATTTCTCACCTTCAGAATTCTAGATAGCAGATCCATCTCAGTACTAAATAAAGCTTGGAATTTAGAACGTAAAAAAAGCTTTTAAAACTAAATACAATGTTTTTTTCAAAACTCCTCTAGCTTTTTCTATGGATTTCTGTAAGATACGCAACACATTCAGTACACAGGGTGTGGGCTAAACCAAATGCCTCACTGGCATTTGTACAGATGGCCTATGTAAATCATGCAGAAGGCACACTAACACCCTCCCCAAAAGCTCTTTTGTTTTTTTCTCTCTTATCAACAGCTGTAGGTGTGGTTGCATTCATATCTATACATATGTATACATACACATGTGTATGAATGTGTACACATATACAGAGAAGTGAGAGTGAATGATTTCTGAAAGAGCAGATTATGTATACCTATGTGTGTGTATTTTTGTATTTATACACATATATGCATATGTACATATATTCAGACAGATACGCACACATATATATATTTGTGTACATATAAACACGTGAAAGTCTAAATACCTACACACACATACATACATGATTTGCTCTTCAGGAGTTAATCCACTCATTTCTGTAGATAAACAACACAAAAGTAAATTAGAAAAACAGCATTTAAATAAAATAGTTGCACTCTTTTGATTATATGAAAATGTAACTTGACTAGTAGCTCAATTTATCTCTGTCATGACAATTAATCTGGTCCTAAAGACTCCCTTGTTGTAAAGTAAGACAGACATGCTTGCCTTTCAGGAAAGAATAGAAGGAGGATGTTCTATAAATCACAAAGCTGGTGCAGTGTAGACAATATCAACACTGAGTGTGATAGATACTGAATTCAGAGCTAAGGAAATAAAAAGAAATATATTAATAATTGATAAAATTTACATAAAGAAATAAAAACAAAAGATCAATCATTTTAATTCCAGTGGGGCTGTAAAATGTGGAGAAACAAGTCATATATAATATTCCAATAAAAAAGAATACTGAATTTACTCTACATACAATACAACAACTCTGCTTCGCTTCCCCACTGAGGGTGTTAAAATCTTCAGCTGTTGCTAGGTAACTTTGCCTATGAAATAATTTCCCTAACCAAAAAGTTGTGTGCAATAATAACAACAACAAAAAGCAGAACAAAAGCAAGTTGAAATCCACAAGTTTTTCTAGAAGGGAAAATGCATCAGAATAGCTATTTTCGAATATACTCAAACTATCCCAAGATCATCTCTTGTACACACTAGCCTTTAAAACAAAATCTCTTAATTCTGGGACAGTTTGTGTGCTTTCAAGGCTGAGATTCTTTCTTGTAGCAAATTTACTTTAATCCAGAGTCTAGTATCTACCCACAGAGTTTTTCTGGAATGGCTGCCAGTAAATTTTTCTGTGAACAGAAATTTTACATCAAGCACTTCTGTGAAAAAAGCTATGAAATGTACAGAGGAAGAATTCTGTGTAAGTGAAACAAAACAGTAAAACTAAGCATTGTTACCGCTTTAACCCATCTGCAATTCTGCTGCTCTAGCTGAAACTTTGCTATTATCTCATAAATATTCCTCAATACTCCTTAAGCACCTGTTTAAGCACTTTCCTAACACCTGGCTTCAGCTAGCAAATTGGAGCAATAAGCAATCACAGTTATGATATCAACTGCATTTTGCCATGCTGTTTAATACTCTGATTTCATAATATATTTTTAATTTCCTTCCCTCACTACTTGGCTAAGATTAAGATACCACAACTGAGCAGGTTTTAGAAAAAGATCATTTAAAGAAAAGGATGCTTTGTGGAACAGTCTTTAATATATTTCACTATTTCTCATGCTTTTAAACAAGCCACAAAGCAGGGTATATTTCATTTATTTTTCAATTCTACCAGTAACAGCTTTCCAGCTGGTTTCTTTTCTTTCTCTTCCTTACAGAAACAGAAGATTCTCCTCTATTGTGGAGGTGATGACTGTTCTCCTAATATTGCTCTTCAGTTTATTGTCCCCTCTATAATTTTATTTCTACACTTACACACTTTTCTGTGACCAGTGATCTTCTGTCCTTGTAGCTCATAATTCTATTAAGGAGAATAGAGTCTTTCCATGAATTGTTGGTCAATTTTGTCTTAAGGATAGCTGGCATGAATGGATTTTTTTCCCCTTTTTTGGAAAAAGGTGATAAAATTTGGTTATGTTTATATGCATTTATCTGCTGAGTTCATTGAGGCCCAGAATTCATTTTAGGGACCTTAAAGCCTGATTGACCTGAACAATCTAGGTCATTTAATAGTGATAAGGGAGAGTTTTTAATTACCAAAGTTCATGGTAGGAGTTTCATTGTCAATACCAAAAATAACAGAGAGGCATATTACATGTAACTTCTATGGTTGACAGCAACAGTACTGAGGAAAAGGCAAAGTATGACTTTGGAAAATGTAGAAAAGCATGCGATATCATTATTTTAAATCATTTTGTGTTATTTAAGAAAAATGAGATTGAAGATACCTCATGGATATAAGGTTCCTCACAGCTCCACACCTATGCCAGACCACATACAGCTTGCAAATGTGCAAACTGAAGACAACAGTATTTCAGAGCTGTGCTACCAACTTCCACAGGAGCCTTGACTAAGTCATGTGTTACTTGTCCTGCCTTTTCTGTAAAATGGGCACAATTGTGCTCATGGGCCCATTTAACAAGGCCACTGTAAAATTTACTTTATGTCTGTGAAAAGGCTAAAACCAGAAACTAGAAGGGCTAGGAGAATGGTGAGTTTCACTAGACATTACTTTACTTGGGTAGCCAGCTGGCTGATTCCTAGGGTGGCAGCAAGAGACTGATCCATTTGACAAAAGCTGATGTTATTTATACTTGTCTTACACTGAAAATTAACATCCGTGTAGCTTGAGTTTCAGCTTGTATTCCATATCACAAAGCCAGCAAACACCACCACCGGCTCTTCACATCTCTAGGTAAGAGCATATACAAAAGCCATTGTGGGAGAGTGAAAGGGGACTGGGGGTAAGGTGATACAAAATGAAATATTTCAGAAGATACAGAGCTATTGTTTGGATAGGACCCTTATGGCCTTGTGACATCACATGGAGTATGTTAAGTTAGGATGCTCTAAATAAGACAAGACATTAACAGACTAAGCACTGTTTTGGAATCCAGAGAGCTCTGAATCCACTTCTCTTACTAACTGGGTGCACTGGGCAAGAAATTTCATCTTTTTGGGTCCACGTTTTCAGTTTATAAAAGGGAGCTATAACTACCTCAGGAGTCCTGGGCAGTACCACTAGGTGATGTTTGTACAAAACTTAAAAGGAAAAAAAGTTCAAGTTGCATAACTGCTATTGGCTCTATTAACATAAATCACCAGACAGCTGTCCCTCAGATAATCAAGTTCATTTTTAATCTCTGACATATCCCTCTGTCAACTGTTTTTGTGAAGAAAAAAAATACTTGTTTCACTCTGTGCCCAGTTTTATTATTACGTGGATATTTCCTCCGATATAAATATTAACATATGAGTAATAGAAAATGCCAGTATAATGACAAAGGTCCATGTCTATATTTTACTCTAATTAAAAAAATTCTATGTTACATAGGTGACTTCTCTCTATGTAGGGCTCTATCTGAAGACACAGTCTTTGTACAATCTCTGAGGATCTCACATGGCAAACTAAACAGCTGTGAAAACATCTAGAGCATTTCACAATTATTTTCATGCAAGGATTTTGAAATACTTTATAAACTTTGAGGTTATTATCCGTACTGGTGGGGAAACTGAGGCACAGCTGAACTAAGTGACATGGCGGTGGCTTCACAGGGAGTTCGTGGCAGAGCAGACAGCTACTCCTGAATCTCGTAAACCCTTAGCCCCGACTTGCTCCTTTCAGCTCATACCTCTCCCATCAAATTTATCATCAAATAGGAGAGTTGAACGGCACAGAGTCATTCCCTTCTCCGTTAGCGACGGGGATGTTCACCACAGCTCACCCACCCCAACCTGCCGGTCCCCGTCCCCGTGCACCCACCTGCTTGTAGGCGTCCAGGAGGAAGCTGTTCCAGACGCAGCGCAGCCCCTCCGAGGTCAGCATCCTCCGCCACTCACCGCGCCCAGACTTAGACCGGCTCAGAAACAGCACCATGTGCTTCAGGAGAATCACAGAGTCATACAGCGCAAGGAAGAGGCAATTGGAGAAAAAGACCGGCAGGATCTGAAGCGTGATCAGCAAATCCACACTTAGCAGACCCATCTTACTTGCTGCTTCTCTTCAGCCGGATGCCTTCAGATCCCCTTTTTTGCCCTGTACCTTCATTTAAAAAGTAAAGTAAAAAGCATTTCAAAAGCCTCGTTACCCTCTCTCAGCTGCTCTCTTTAAAATGAGCAGAGATAGTTCAATATGAACAGGCTGGTTACAACCATAACTGCATGATACTCATTCAACTCGAAGCTGTTTATTTTTCAGAAACTAAGATGTTAACAAAAATTCTTCCCTAACCAGGAGACCTGATTTTGTTGAAGAGAGAGGCAGCTGCGTTTCCAGTTCCCTGCAGTTACAAAATTTAAGCTGAGATTGTTAATTGTTAACTTTCCCTCACTGTCCCATTGTTTCTCAGCTATTTAAGCACGGAACAGACCTCTCATTCCTGTGTCAGTAAAGCTAGCTACCAGGTGCAACAATACTTTCTTAAAAAAGGTTTATGTACATAAATTTTCTGTTCCGTCCTGCCTCCCTCCCTCCCTCCTTGCCTCTCTCCCCCTCCACCNGCTTGCTTCCCTGAAGCCTTTTATACATTCCCTAGCTAATTGCTGCAATAGAGAAATGAAACCCTAATCTTAGTAAAGATCTTGACGTCAATGTAAAAGAGGGCTTTACTTTGGCCAGGACTGCAGTGAATAGAAAAATGAAATTCTC